>AWOL01S0034642.1:6737-18924 GCA_000715115.1 Nicotiana otophora | reverse complement strand
TGCTAACTCAAGATCGTGGACTGGATAATTCTTCTCATGTACCTTTAACTGTCTAGACGCATAGGCAATCACCCTACCATCTTGCATAAGTACTGCGCTGAGACCAATCCGCGACGCGTCACAATACACAGTATAAGACTCTGAACCTGTAGGCAACACCAATACTGGAGCTGTTGTCAAAGCTGTCTTGAGCTTCTGAAAGCTCTCTTCACATTTATCCGACCACCTGAACGAAGCACCTTTCTAGGTCAATTTAGTCATAGGCAATGCAATAGACGAGAAACCATCCACAAAACAATGATAATAATCGGCTAAGCCGAGGAAATTCCGAATCTCAGTCACTAAGGATGGTCTGGGCCAATTCTGAACTGCCTCTATTTTCTTCGGATCTACCTTCATGCCTTCACTGGAGACTAAATGTCCCAAGAATGCCACTGAAGTAAGCCAGAACTCACACTTAGAGAATTTGGCATAACATTTCTCCTCTCTCAGCCTCTGTAATACAATAGCCAAGTGTTGTGCATGCTCCTCCTGGCCACGTGAGTACACCATAATATCATCAATGAATACCATGACAAATAAATCAAGATATGGCTGAAATACACAATTCATCAAATGCATAAATGCTGCTGGGGCATTGGTTAGCCCAAAAGACATCACAAAAAATTCATAGTGGCCATAACGAGTCCTGAATGCCGTCTTTAGAATATCCAAATCCCGTATTTTTAATTGGTGATACCCAGACCTCAAATCAATTTTGGAGAATACCTTCGCTCCCTGAAGCTGGTCAAATAAATCATAAATACGCGACAATGGATATTTATTCTTGATTGTAACTTTGTTCAACTGCCTAATCAATGCACATCCACATAGTACCATCTTTCTTTTTCATAAACAGAATCGGTTCACCCCAAGGTGACACACTAGGCCTAATAAACCCCTTTTCAAGGAGTTCCTGAAGTTGCTATTTTAATTCTTTTAACTCAGCTGGTGCCATACAATAAGGAGGAATAGAAATGGGCTGAGTGACCTGCACCAAGTCAATACCGAAATCAATATCCCTGTCGGGTGGCATACCCGGCAGGTCTGCAGGTAATACATCCGAAAAGTCTCGCACGACTGGTACTGAATCAATAATAGGAGAATCTACATCAAAATCTCTCACAAAAGCCAAATATGACAAGCATCCCTTTCCAACCATACGTTGGGCCTTCAAATAAGAAATTACCCTTCTAGGAACAAGATCTGGAGAACCCCTCCATTCAACCTTTGGCAACCCGGGCATCATCAACGTCACGATTTTTGCGTGACAGTCCAGAATAGCATAACATGGAGACAACCAATCCATACCCAGGATTACATCGAAATCACCCATACTGAGTAATAAGAGATAAACTCTAGTCTCCAGTTCCCCAATAGTTACTACACACAACCAATACATATGATCCACAACAATAATATCGCCAATCGGTGTAGATACACAAACAGGTGAAATTAAGGACTCACAGGGCATATCCAGATAATGAGAAAAATACGATGATATATATGAATAAGTGAAACCAGGGTCAAATAATATAGAAGCCTCCCTGTGGCACACTGAAAAAATACTTGTGATTACTGCGTCTGAAGCAACAACATCTAGCCTGGCAGGAAAAGCATATAATCGAGCCTGCCCGCCTCCTGCTCGGCCTCCCCTATTGGGCGACCCCTAGCTGCCTGACCCCCACCCCGAGATGGAAGGGCGGGTGGTGTAACTACTGGTGCTGGTGTCATCGGTCGAGAACTCTACTGTGAAACCCCACTCAACAGCCTAGGACACTCTCTCTTGAAATGACCAAATTCTCCTCACTCGAAACAACCATTCCTCTAACGGAACTGCTGCTCCTAATATCCCGAGGGATGACCTGCATAAGCCTGTGCAGACGAGGCATAATGAGAACTCTGCGCTGGTAGTACACTGAATGAAGACTGGCCTGCGTGAGCACTGTAAGAACCATGGCTAGCTGATGCACCACGATGAGCTGGACGACCCGTCTGAGCGTGTCTGTAAGAATGACCCCTACCGCGGTGAAACTAACCTCATGAAGGAACACCGCTGTAATCACCCGGACCATGAGGCCTCTTAGCCTCTCTCTCTCCATATTCCTGGCTACGAACCATCTCTATCTGCCGAGCAATGTCCACTACTTCATCAAAAGTAGCACCAGATACTCTCTCCCTAGTCATAAATAACCGCAGCTGATATGTGAGGCCATCAATGAACCTCCTAATCCTCTCCCTATCAGTGGGAACCAACTAGATTGCATGACAAGCCAACTCAGAAAATCTCATCTCGTACCGCGTCATGGACATATCACCCTGGCAAAGCTGCTCAAACTGTCTGCGCAGCTCTTCTCTGCAGGACTGAAGTACGAACTTCTCCAAAAATACCATAGAGAACTAATGCCAAGTAAGGGGGGCTGCGCCAAAGGCCTACATCTCTCGTAAGTCTCCCACCATCTGAGTGCAGACCTAGAAAACTGAAAAGTAGTGAATGAGACCCCACTAGTCTCCAAAATACCTGTTGTCCGAAGCATCCGTTGGCACCTATCTAGAAAATCCTGAGCATCCTCTAACTCAGTACCACTAAATGGTGGAGGTCGAAGCCTCTCAAATATCTCAAGTCTCCTTTGCTCATCATTTGACATAACAGGAACTACCGGGGCCTGAGCAACTACAACTAGTTGGGCTAGTAGTGCCCCCAGTATCTGAAGTCCCTGTACTACCTGGTCTAGAGTACGGGCAACGGGGGTATGAGTACCTCCCCCAGNCCCCGACCTGAGAAGTGGCAGGTGCGACCCGAGCCGAAACCACCTGAGCAAGACCAGTGCAGGCTGTCAATATCTGTGCCAAAGTCTCCTGAATGCCTACAATCTCAATGGGCACATCTGGTGCCTGGGTTGATCCTATCGGCTCAACTATATCTGGAATCTGCTCTTGAGCTGGAATAACTAGTGGTACTACAGGTGCTGTTCCAACTGTGGTATGAGCTACACCTCGACCTCTACCTCGGCCCCGGCCTTTACCACGGCCCCAGCCTCTCACGGTCCTAACTGGTGGCACTGGTGGCTAACCGTCCGATCCGATAGTACATGTCCTCACCATCTGTGACAGAACAGAATAGCAGAAATTTAGTTTCTAGAATCAACAAATTTGCACGACAGAATACAAGAAAGAAAAATGTTCCTAAGGGTTCTGCAGCCTCTCGAAGATAAGTACAGACGTCTCCGTACCGATCCGCAAGACTCTACTAAACCTGCTCATGACTCGTGAGACCTATGTAACCTAGGCTCTGATACCAACTTGTCACGACCCAAAATCTCACACGTCGTGATGGCGCCTATCTAGATACTAGGCAAGCCGTTAATGTCACTAAACCATAATTTCTTTTAAATTTGAAAATATAATATTTAAATACAATACAAAATCTCCCAAATACAAATACGAACACTCCCCAAAACCTGATGTCACTGAGTACATGAGCATTTAGTATGAATACAAATCTGGAAAAGTACGATCTACAATAGTCTAAGACCAAAATATAGTAATACAGAGATAGGGAAGGAGAGACAAGGTCTGCAAAACTCGACAGCTACCTCTGAATCTTCGGAAAATCAGCTGTATGGAAGAATCAACACCCGCTATATCCGGGAATACCTGGATCTACATAGGAAGTGCAGGGTGTAGTATGAGTACAACCAACTCAACAAGTAACAATAATAAATAAGGAACTGAAGATAGTAACGAGCTACACAGTTATGGTTCATTTCTAGTAATCCCAGAAAAGAATAGACATGCTATCAAATCTGGCAGTTTAATGTCAAATTAATTTCTGCAGTTCCTATTCATGTAATCCATATATCAACAATCTTTCAAAAATTTCACAACAATGACAGATAGCAACTAAATGCAACAACAAATGGAATTCAAGTACAACTTCTCAGAACAACAATCACTCACTGGGCTCCCAGCCCTCATCACTCCCTGCGCTCCCAGCCCTCTTCACTCACTCAATGGGTACCCGTTCTCACTGGGGGTATACAGACTCTGGAGGGTCTCCTATAGCCCAAGCGCTATAATCTGCATGGACTACTCACATGCCATAATATAAATATCTGGATCCGCACGGCCAACTCACGTGCCATAGTATAATATAATGATCCGCACGGCCAACTCACATGCTATTGTATAATATAAGGATCCGTGCGGCCAACTCACGTGCTATAGTAAAATATAAGGATCCGCACGGCCAACTCATGTGCTATAGTATAATATAAGGATCCGCACGGATAACTCACGTGCTGTACGGACAACTCACGTGCTATAGTATCATTATCTCACAATCTCTCCAGTCTCTCGGGCTCTCAATAATCATGAAAGCATCCCAAACAACAATGATATGATGTATTAATAATAATAAAAGAGACTGAGATAAAATGTGCAAGTAAAAACTGAGACTGAGTACATATAGCATTTAGCAGGCAATTCAACAAGTACGCGACCTCTGTGGGTCCCAACAATACTATCACATAGCCTAAGCATGATTTCTAACATGATTTACAATCAAATTTTATCAACACATAGAGAGCATATAGCTAACAAAAAAGTATTCAACTTTATAATTTCCCGGGACGGACCAAGTTACAATCCCCTTGGTGCACGCCCAGACGGCCGTCACCTAGCATGTGCATCACTTCCAAAATAATCACATGATACCAAAATCCAGGGTTTCATACCCTCAGGACCAGATTTAAAACTGTTACGTACTTCAAGCCGTGAAATTCTTATTCTGCAATGTCCTTTCCTAGTGAATTGGTATCCAAACGCCTCGAATCTGGCCATAAATAATTCGTTTCAGTCAATAAAATTCATTATAATTAATTTCATAAGAAAATAATAATTTTCCATTAAAATTCGAATATTAGCTCAAACATTGCTCGTGGGGCCCACGTCTCGGAACTCGACAAAAGTTACAAAGTTCGGAAGCCCATTCAACCACGAGTCTAACCATACCAATTTTACCAAAATCCGACCCCAACCCGACCCTCAAATCTTCAAATCTTGTTTTCAAATCCCCAAGTTCAAACCCCCGATTTACACCTCAAAAACATGTAATATAGTCGGACTAGTCGATGATAATTCAATATTATGGAATAGAAATGATCACAAGTGACTTACCTCAAGTTTCCCTTGAATTCTCTCTCAACATCGCCACAAAAATCGTGCTTGAAGGTCCAAAAATGGCAAAACTCGGAATCCCCTCTGTTTTTAACATTCTGTCCAGGATTTTTGCATCCGCGGTGATTTCTTCGCACCTGCGGTCTTCACATCCGCGGTGATTCCTTCGTACTTGTGGTCTTCACATCCACGGTGATTTCTTCGCACCTGCGGACTTCGTACCCGCGATGATTGTTTTCGCACCCGCGGTGATTTGCTTTGCACCCGCGGTGCCTGGACAGCCCATGCATTTTCGCTTCTGCGAATCATTCCTCGCATCCGTGAGCTCGCACCTACGGCCCTTTTTCGCGCAGGTGCGATCACACCAGCAGCCCAGCTGCTTCATCTCCTCCTCTAAATCCAAATTCGATCCGTTAAGCATCCGAAACTCACCAGAGGCCCTCGGGACCCCATCCGAACATACCAACAAGTTCCATAACATAACACGAACCTACGCGAGGCCTCAAATCATATCAAAAACACCAGAACGACGAATCACACCTCAAATCAAAATCTATGAACTTTGAACTTTCAAATTCTATATCTTGTGCTGAAACATATCAAATCAATCCGGAATGACTTCAAATTTTGCACACAAGTCATAAATGACATAACGAAACTATTCAAATTTTCAGAATAATATTGCGACCCCGATATCAAAAAGTCAATCCCCAGGTCAAATTTCCCCAAATTTAATTTTTCGTCATTTCAAGCTTACTTCCACTACGGACCTCCAAATAACTTTTCGGACACGCTCCTAAGTCCAAACTCACCACACGGAGCTATTGACATTATCAAAATTCCATTCCGGGGTCGTTTACACATAGGTCTATATCCGGTCCACTTTTTAACTTAAATTTTCAATTATGAGACTAAGTGTCTCATTTCACGCCGAGTTCCTTCCGGACCCGAACTAACAAACCCGATAAGTCATAAATCAATTGCAAGACATAAATTGAGCAGTAAATGGGGGAACATGATTACAATATTCAAAACGACCGGCCGGGTCGTTATAGACCCCGAAATGGAGTTTGATCATTTCAATAACTCCGTATGGTAATTTTGGACATTAGATCATGTCCGGAAATGTTTTTAGATGTCCATAGTAAAAATTTACTTGAAATGACGAAAGTGGAATTTTGGAAAATTTGACCGGGAAGTTGACTTTTTGATATCGGAGTCGAAATCCAGTTTTGAAAATTTTCATAGATCCGTTATGTCATTTATAACTTGTGTGCAAAATTTAAAATCAGTCAGAATTGATTTGGTAGGTTTTGAAATCGAATGTAGAAGTTGAAAATTCTTAAGTTCCTTAAGCTTGAATTGGGGTATGATTTGTGGTTTTAGCGTCGTTTTATGTGATTTGAGGTTTCAACTAAGTTTGTATAATATGTTATGACTTGTTGGTGTATTGGGTTGACGTCCCAAGGGCCTCGGGTGAGTTTCAGTGTGGTTTCAGATTATTTTTAAATTTTTTTTCACAGCGATGTGCGAAATATCTGGTGCGTAGAGTTGACTTTGGAAGCTTATATCTCGTAATCTATAAGGAATCTGAAAATTATCATAACATGAAAGTTGTAGCACTTTGATTCTAGTTTTTAGAAATAAACCATTCATCATTCGGACATTTGTACAAAAAGTTATGATCGATTGACTGGAGCTGGTACTGCAGATTTTGGCTACAACAGTGTTCATCGTCAGAAATTTCTACTGCAAAGGGCAGAATTCGGGAGCTTATATCTCGCAATATATAAGGAGTAAGGCGATGAGAAAAACATAAAAGTTGTAGCCCTTTGTATCTAGTTTACATAAATATAAACCATTTGGCACTTGGAGTTGAGTACAAGAAGTTATGGTTGATACACTACAGGCTATCGTGGAAGAGTTTTGGAAGCGTTTGATGTTTTCAGCATAAGCATGTAATGATCCAAAGGTCCATTTTTAGTTTTAGAGATTGAAATTCAATTTTGAGACTTCCGAAATTCTGATAATGAATTATAGGAGGGATCTGAAAAGTTTGGTCTAATTTCATCAAGTCGCGATTGGGTTTTTAGCGTGAAACATGAGTTAATTGTTTAACGAGCAAAATTGGTTTTTCATTGAACCAATGAGCTCGAAATTGAGTTTCGATTGAACGACTAGGTTCATATTATTATTTGTGACTCATAAAAACAAGAATCGTCGAATTCTGAGTTCGTATGATGGAGTTAGAGCCTTTTTAGTGAAAACAATAACTGCTGGTGCAAGCAAGTTCTGGTGTGGACTTTTGGTTCTAAAATGGACTTTTATTGATGGAAAATCGACTTTTAGTGACGAATGGACAGAAACTTAAGGACAAAAATGGTCATTTTCTTCATTCGGTTTTTGATTTTTGGAGCACGGTTCTTGGGCGATTTTGAGAATTTCTTCACGACTTCGCCTTGGGTAAGTGTACTATATCCAAAAGTGATTATATTTCATAAATCCATGGTTATATTCATCATTTAGTTCGGATTTAAATGGAAGAAATCAAGAATGTTGCAAAACATTTCTAGAACGAAAATGTTAGATTTGGAGGTGGAGTTGTTATCGGAATTTGATAAATAATGGTATGGGTGGACTCATAATTGAATAGGTTATCGGATTTTGTGAGTTTCGTCGGATTCTGAGACGTGGCCCCTATGAGAGATTTTTGAGTTAAATTTTGGATTTTGTTGGAAAATTATTATTTTCATATGGAATTAATTTCTATAATTAGTATTGACAGAATTGAATTAAATTGGATAGATTTGAGCTATCTCGAGGTCAATTCAAGCAAGAAGGCAATTTTGGAATATCGGCCTAACTTCAAAAAGGTAAGTATCTTGCCTAACCTTGCGTGAGGGAACTTTCCATAGGCATTGAGTCTTATGTGGAAATTGTGTGATTGAAAAATTATGTACACGAGGTGACGAGTATGTACTTGCTTTATATGTGCAAACTATATCGGTTAAAAATTTGTAGACACCCTTATGTATTAAATTGGAAAATTGTGGAAATTTAGTAAATCCTTGTTTGTCATGCCTCATTCTTTGTTGTTCAGTTTGTATTTATATGATAATTTGGTGTGATTGCGACTTGGAATTTTATGAGAATTTCGTGTGTTTGTTGATTTGATATTTCCTGGAAATAATTATATTATGGATTTTTCCGTATGCAAATAATTTATTAAATAATTTTAAATTGAGGTACTAATATATTTTTCAAACATTTGGACTAAAGAAGGTGTTGTGCCATGCTGAGTTAATTTTCCTTCCTTGTTATTGTTTTCGAGGTTTATATACGTTGTGTGGAGCCTAGGCTATTTGTTGTGAAAATAATTGATTTTGTTGCATCTTTAGAATTGGTTGTGGCCTATGGGTAATTTATAATATGAATTATTGTTTTATGTTATCGTGATAATATCCGTATAAACTGTTGTGTGATTTAGGTTACTGTTATGCGGCGGATAAGGGTGGCATTCCACTGTTGATATTATGTAGGTATAAGGGTGGTATTTCACTGTGGTTATGTGTGTTGGGATATTGACTGGGCGGAGCGATAAGGGTGGCTATTAAACGGAACGATAAGGGAGGCTAATATAGGAGCGATAAGGGTGGCTATAGGAGAGATAATGGTGGCTATTGTCAGGGATGATATGTGATGATGTTGAGTTATTACGTTGGTAATTTCTATGTGATGTTGTGATTTTACTTGTGTTTATTTTTATATCTTGTGCAATTTGTCTTGTTGTTTCGATAAACTTAATAATAGTTTGATCTATGTTGAAATTGGGAGCTTGTGGCTATTGCAAGACGGATTATGAATTGAAATGTGAGCACGAGGTGCCGTGAGTAAATAATGATGATATTGGCACGTGAATTGTCCCTGCAGTTGTGATATGAAATGCGAGCACGAGGTGACGTGGTTAAATGATGATGATATTGGCACGTGAGTTGTTTGTGCGGTTGTGATAGAGAAATTGGCACGGGGTGCCGTGAAAATATAAAAGTGGGCTGAGACCCGTATTTTATGATTTTGAAATGAGGTGTCACATGGTGACGTTTATTCGAAAGATATTTATTTGAAGAATTATATTTGAAAGAGATTTATTTGAAAGAATTATATTTGAAAGGAGTATATTTGAAATGTATTTATTAGAAAATATTATATCCTGAAGATTATTATTTGAGAAGTATATAGGCGAAAGATTTATGTTTGAAGGACTAGATTAATTAGTTGTACTTGTATTTATTATTTGTTGAGCAATATTAATGGTGTTCTTGTTGCCCTGCTGTGTATATCACTGGTTGATTAGTGTTTCCATTATTGTTATTTGTTTCATATTATTTTTGTATGCTATATTACACAGGTTAGTAGACTAGTGAGTGTCTTGATTGTACCTGTCACTACTCCACTAAGGTTAGTCTTGATACTTACTGGGAACCGACTGTGGTGTACTCATACTACACTTCTGCATATTTTTGTACAGAGCCAGGTATTAGAGATATCGGACTTGGACATAGTTAAAACGTGATCGCAAGGACTCAAGGTAGAGTTGATTGGTCATCGCAGTCCTTTGGAGTCTTTCCATTTTATTGTACAGTTAATTATTAATAAAACAGTATTGAGTATTCAATCCTTGAGATCATTCCATGTATTCAGTTAGAGTTCGTGATTCAGTATTACCGATCTTGGGAGGTTGTTTGTAATTATTTCCGTTGTTGGTTTCGATTATCTATTTAAAAATAAATTAGCTTGAATTGTAATTATAATCGGCTTACTTAGTCTTAGAGACTAAGTGCCAGCACGACGTAGGTGGTGGAATTTTGGGCCGTACAAGTTTGTATCAGAGCTCTAGGTTCATAGGTTCTACGAGTCACGAACGAGTCTTGTGGATCGGTACGGAGACATCTGTACTTATCTTCGAGAGGTTACAGCACTGTTAGGAAATATCCACTTCTTTCATTCCTATCGTGCGGAATTTGTCGAATTTGGAATTTGAACCTTCGTATCTCTATTCTCTCACAGTTGGTGAGGACACGTGCTACCGGGTCAACTGATCAGGCACCCGCACATTTTGCTAGGGCAGCAAGATGCCGAGGCCGAGGCCGAGGTTGAGGCCGAGGAAGGGCACGTGCCGTGACTAGAGAACCTATCAGAACAACAGTTGAGGAGCCGCCAGTAGCTCCAGTTGTGGGGCAGGCACTAGAAGCATCTGTTGTTACCCATGACTTCAGGAGACTTTAGCACAGTTCCTGAGTATGTATGATACATTAACTCAGGCGGGATTGATCTTTGTTGCACC
The DNA here is from genome assembly GCA_000715115.1 of Nicotiana otophora. NCBI lineage: Eukaryota > Viridiplantae > Streptophyta > Magnoliopsida > Solanales > Solanaceae > Nicotiana > Nicotiana otophora. The sequence goes on along the minus strand of AWOL01S0034642.1, from coordinate 8,363 downwards.
AAATATTTCACAGATTGGGGGAGTAGCTCAGAGTCCTACCACGACTCCAAAGGAGCAGGTTCACATTGGTCAGGTTCCGGATGTAGTACCGTTACAATCTGTTATTCCGGTTCAGCCTGAGGTCAGACCAGGGACATCAGAAGAAAAACAAAAGAGACTTGAGAGGTTTAAGAGGTATAGTCCACCTACTTTCACTGGCACAGCTTCAGAGGATACTCCAAGGATTTCTAGAAAAGAATCACCGTATTCTCCACACCATGGGTATTGTGGAAGTGAGCGTAGTTGCCTTTAATACATTTTAGCTGTCAGGCACAGCGTATCAGTGGTGGAAAGTTTATGAAGAAGGTACACCAGCCGATGCAATACCACCAACTTGGGCTCCATTTTCGAAAATATTTTTGAAAGTGTTTGTTCCCCAGACTCTCCAAGATGCGTGGCGCACAGAGTTTGAACGGTTGTGTCAGGGCACTATGACAGTGTCAGAATATGCTATCAGGTTCAGTGAATTAGCCCGTCATGCACCTATCTTGGTTCCTACAGCTAGAGAGCAAGTCCGCAGATTCATTGAGGGGCTCGATTATGATCGTAAAATATGCATGGCTAGAGAGTTGCAAACTGATACTCCATTTCAGTAAGTAGTGGAGATTGCGAGGAGGATCGAGGGTGTTCTATGTGAGGAAAGAGAGTCTAAGTAGACCAAAAGGTCTCTAAGCTCTGGAGGGTTCAATGGATTTTACGCTTCAGTTATGACCCATTATGGCAGAGGCTCGAGCAGTAGGCCAGCTCAGTCTGCACATCAGATTACCCTGGGTGCTCCAGTAAGTTCTTATAGTGCACCACCAACACAAAATTCTCACGGTGGTTATTCCAATTATCCGGCACAGACTCAGTATGAGCAACCGCGACCTCAGAGGGGTTGTTATGAGTGTGGTGATACTAGGCATATCATGATAGATTGTCCCAGAGTTAGGAGAGGTGGATTTCATCAGAACATTCAGGCTATGGGCCCCAATACAGTTACTACCCCACGTACACAGCCAGTTAGAGGTGGAGGACAGGCGGGTAGAGGGAGCCCTAGAGGGGGAGGCCCAACCCGTTGATATAATTGCTATGGTGTGGATGAGGCCACTACACCAGATGATGTCATTACAGGTATGATCCTGATTTGTTATAAAAGAATGTTTTTCCTTAATTTGATTCGATTTTTAATATTGAGGCGAGTCCTCCTATTATGCTCCGCTTGTGGGTGAGTTTCGTAAATTTGTGACCTACTTTGGGGAGGTCGCTTATAAGATTGCCTTGCCTCCCAGCCTAGCAGGGGTCCACCCAGTATTCCATGTTTCTATGCTCCGAAAGTATCACGACGATCCAGCTCATGTGTTAGATTTCAGCTCAGTCAAGTTGGATAAATATCTATCTTAAGTTGAGGAGCCAGTGGCTATTTTGGACAGGCAGGTTCGAAAGCTGAGGTCAAAGATCATTGCTTCCGTGAAGGTTCAGTGGAGGGGTCATCCGGCCGAGGAGGCGACTTGGGAGATCGAGCATGATATACGCAACCGTTATCCACACTTATTCACCAGCTCAGGTACTTTTTCTAACTCCGTTCGAGGACGAACGTTTGTTTTA
>AWOL01S0034631.1:0-27083 GCA_000715115.1 Nicotiana otophora | reverse complement strand
GCCTAACAATCTCCTTGATATACAACCTCGCATAATCTTCAGCCGTGTAAGTTGTCTTAACTGCCAGAAAATGGGCAGATATTGTAAGTCAATCAACTATCACCCAGATAGAGTCAAACTTATGATAAGAATGAGGTAATCCAATAATGAAGTCCATATTGATCACCTCCCACTTCCAGGTCGAAATCTCTATATTCTGAATCAATCCACCAGGTTTCTGATGCTCGATCTTTACTTGTTGACAATTAGGACACTAGGCTACAAATTTTGCAATGGACTTCTTCATGTTATCCCACCAATACAGCTCCTTAACATCATGATACATCTTTGTAGAGTCCGGATGGATGGAATATTGAGACTGATGAATCTCAACCATAATATTCTCTCGCAACCCTGCCACATTAGGCACACATAATCGGCCCTGGTATCTCAGTGCCCCATCTCCTCCGATCTCAAAAGTGGTAATCTTACACTGCTGAATGCCCTCTCTCAATTGTACTAAGGTGGGATCTTTATATTACCGTGATTTTACCTCGGCTACTAAAGATGATTATGCTATATTATGTACAGTAACACCTCTGTCATCAGAGTCTAACAATCTGATTCTCATATTGGCCAACTGATGAAGCTCTTTAGTCAACCCTTGTCTACCTGCCTCAATGTATACTAAGCTTCCCATTGACTTACGGCTGAGAGCATCTGCCACAACATTGGCTTTACCGGAATGGTACAATATCTCGACATTGTAGTCTTTCAGTAATTCAAGCCATCTATACTGCCTCAAATTCAACTCCTTCTACTTGAAGATGTATTGTAAACTCTTGTGATTTGTGTAGATGTCACCATGGACGCCATATAAGTAGTACTTCCATATCTTCAAAGCATATATTATTGTAGCCAATTCCAAATCATGAGTCGGGTAATTCTTTTCATGTTTCTTCAATTGTCTCGATACATAAGCAATCACCTTCCCATGTTGCATCCATACGCACCCCAAACCTATACTTGAGGCATCACAATATACCACATAACCTTCTGTTCCTTCTGGGAGAGTGAGCACTGGCGCGGATGTCAATCGATTCATTATCTCCTGAAAACTATGTTCACAAGCGTTAGACTACTAGAACTTGGTAGCTTTCTATGTTAACTTAGTCAATGGTGTTGATATAGAGGAAGACTCTTCTACATACCACCTATAATATCCTGCTAGACCCAGGAAGCTGCGAACTTCTGACCGTGTTGTAGGTCTCAGCCAATTCACTGCATCGATCTTCTGAGTGTCGACACTAATGCCCTCGTCAGATATCACATGGCCGAGGAATACTACTGAGTTCATCCAGAATTCATATTTGGAGAGCTTAGCATATAACTTATGATCCTGAAGGGTCTGTAATACTATCCGCAAGTGGACCGCATGTTCCGCCCTTGAACGAGAATACACCAGAATGTCATTAATGAATACGATCATGAACACGTCAAGATAGGGTCTGAATACACTACTCATGAGATCCATAAAAGCTGCTGGGGCATTTGTTAGTCCGAACGACATCACCAAGATCTCAAAGTGCCCATATCTTGTTCGGAATATCGTCTTCAAAATATCCTTCTCCTTAACCCTCACCTGATGATACCCTGAACGTAAGTCAATCTTGGAGAAATACTTGGCACCCTGAAGTTGGTCAAACATGTCGTCAATCATTGGAAATGGATACATGCTCTTTATAGTAACCTTATTTAACTATTGATAATCGATACACATCCTTAACAACCCGTCTTTCTTCCGCATGAACAAGACTGGCGCACCATAAGGTGAAGTGCTAGGCCTAATGAAGCCCTTATCCAGCAAGTCCTTCAACTGTGCCTTCAACTCTCGTAACTCTGCTAGGGCCATCCAATATGGAGAGATAGAGATCGGTGGAGTATCAGGCAATACATCAATGCTAAACTCAATCTCCCTTTCAGGAGGAAGGCCTGGGAGTTCATCTGGGAAAACATCTAGAAATTCATTAACTACGGGGATTGATTGTAGAGTAGGCGGCTTCGCCTCCGCATCCCTAACGCGAACGAGATGATAAATGTAACCTTCTGAGACCATCTTCCATGCCTTAAGATAGGAAATAAACCTACCTTTTGGCGTAACAATGTCCCCCTTCCATTCAATGACGAGTTCACCAGGAAACTGAAACCTAACCATCTTCGTACGACAATCAACATTTGCATAGCATGAGGCCAAACAGTCCATTCCCATTGTCACATCAAAATCAACCATTTCTAACTCAAATAGATTTGTCGAGGTTTGACGACTACAAATCATTACTATGCAACCTCTATATACCCTTCTAGCAATCACAGAATTTCCTATCAGAGTGGATACCGCAAGTGGTTTACTTATAAATTCAGGTTCAATGCCAAACTTATTAGCCATAAGGGGTGTAACATATGATAATGTAGATCCCGAATCAATCAGTGCATATACATCATAAGAAAACACAGAAATATACCTGTAACAATATCCGGAGATGACTCGAGATCCCATTGACCTACTTGAGCATAGGTTCGATTTTGAGTACCGCTTGAACTTGATGAGCGCAGAACACACACTTAAATTCTGCTCGCTAATCAAATATAGTAAAGTATAATATCGTATCCATATGGATTAGATTTAAACAGTGTTCTCGTAGTTTCTAGCATGGTTGCTATCCAAGATGATCAACAGTTGAGATTTATTAGATGTCTAACTAAAATTAACTAAGAATCTAAAGCCATTGACTAATGACAATCAAAACAAGGAATAAGCAAAGAAGGTTATCAATGGGAGAAGAAAGGGTTTTGATAGGATAGGTACAAGACAATTGTTTGGGATCTAACTCTAGATAGTTCACTTCTAATGTTTAAGTGAGTATCTCGAATTCACTAAATTATTAGTTCAAACGTTCAGCAAAAACTCCTCTCTCGATTAAGTTTTAACCTCACAAGATGAACCAATTTAAGCGCGTGAAGATATGCAAGAATGCGTAGTGGATTGGTCTTTAGGAGAACCTCTCTCGATTATCCTCCTAACTAGGTTTAATCAATGATTCAACTAGTGTCTTTCGATTACTAAGAAGAATTAATGAACTCAACCAACAGTATAATGCAAAGATATCACAAGTTATGCCTCTCTCGATTACATGACTAGTGAACATAGATGCAACAATTAAATCATCCAAAATGATTCAATACATAAAACTAGAGTTATAATCCACAAACAACCATCAATACACCAAATCTATCAAACCCTAAAGGGTTACTCCATAGACATGGAGTAATTCATCACAATTATAATTAAAAGATAGGAAAACATAAATTCAATCAAAATTCGGGTCTTGAGTGAGGAAGGAATGATTAAATCCTTGTGCTTGTGTTCTTCCAACTCCTCCTTAGCCTCCTTAGGTCCAAAGTATGTCAAAAGTCCAGAAAATAATGCTTTCCCATGTATTTATACCAAGTAGGGTCGGGCCAAGACGAAACCACCTTCACCTAGGCGAAATAGGATTTTCACTCTGTAAAAATTGCACAGGCGCGTGGCATGGGGCGACACGCCATGCGGGGCATTAGTGGGGAAATCAAAAGAGCTCAACAATTGACAGACAATAAGATTTGGGCAGCCGCGGCGCCCCACGCACCTCCCCACACGCCGCGGTTGTGGAGTTTTCTCAGAGTATGGATTTTTGCTTGATTTTTGACGTCCAAACTTGGTCCTCGACTCCCGAACACGATACCGACTTACTCCCTTGGACTTTTACTCAGACTGCAAAGCTTCAAATAGCTCAAATTAGCTCCACAACATCTACATAGCTCAGAATCACTCCTACAAGGCATAAAACACACAATAAGTTCAAAACACTACCAATTTAAGCTCAACACGAGTAAAGTGTAGTGAATTAGAGTGCAATAAGTGACTAAAATACGCAATGATAGCCTACCATCAATACCCCACACTTAAACCATTGCTCTTCCTCGAGCAATCAAACTACACTTCACATAGACACGACCTTTTTAAACAACTCTCCTAACTCATCACCCCAAGAATATTTAAAATAGATTAAGCACATTATCGTAACATCCTCGCCTAAAGATTTGACTCAAAAGCACCACGCATTTTTTATAACCCGCTCACTTACTCTAACACAGAGGTCACGACATTAACTTCCTTCGTGAATCAAGTGCCCTCACATAACAATAGAGAATAGTTCCACACACACTAAAATTTAAGAACAATTAGGAACTCAAGATAAAAAGAATTCACTCACCCTCAAAAGTAACATTCATATGCCACAAAAGATGTACTATAGGCTTGCCCGTAGTGTACTACTCTACTAATTGAGCTCATTCAGTCAAGGATCAAGTAGGACTTTATTTGGTTGTAATGTAAGCTGCGACATGGGTAGGATACATTTGGATATAAAAGTTGCTACACCTCCCTAAGCACTTTAATACATACAATTAACCATTCAAAACCCCACACTTATGTCAAACCATAACTCTACCTTCACATCAATATACATCAACTCCAAACTTCTTTAAGCACAATTACATCAAGAGTTACAACTATCAAGGAATATTTTTCACAATCATACAATTATTATTATTTTTCTTTTCTTTTTCAATTCATGTGGCTCTTACTTTTTCAAAATATTGCACCTTTCTCTTTATTTCAATAGTTCCACTCAAAATCTAAATCAACCACCTCACACTTCAACTTTTACAAAGTTCATGACAAATTCAAGTGCTCACGAGAGATACAAGGTTCAAATAGATAGTCCATTTAAACAAATGGGTACGGCTTGCAATCTACCTATACCACGATATGTCGACTGCTGAAAACCTCGTGCTGGAGGTCGAACTGATGAGGAAGAACCAGACATAGATCCAGTCGGCTGAGCCATACCACCACCTCCTCTGTTAGGACAATCCCACATCATATGGCCAGGTTGTCCGCAAGAATAGCATGCATCAGAACCTCGACGACACAGTCCAAAGTGGGACTTGCCGCACTAATCACAATGGGGTGTTGGGGGTCTCGTCTGACTAGTATCCCTATAATATTGCGAGCCTGATGCCCACGAACTCTGACCTGGACCAGAATAGATAGATCGATCATACCGAGGCCTCTGAAACTATGGAGGAGCACTAGCTACAGGTGGCACCGAACTCCTCGAAGACTGGGGCCTAATACTACCTCTGAAGTCACCAGAATACCCTGCAAATCTTGCCCTCTTATGCTGGCCCCTATCCTGCTCCCTATCTGTCCTTTGCTGGTGCTTACGATCCTATAGTGTCTGGGCATAAGCTTGAATATGGGAAATATCCATGCCCTCCACCAAGGAGGTTGTCGTGCACTCATTTATCAGATGTGGACCCAACCCATTCACGAACAGGTGTACCCTATCACTCATCTCGGCCACCATATGGGGAGCATACCTTGCTAAAGAATCAAACTGCATACTATACTCTCGTACACTCATATTACCTTGTCGAAGGTTCAAGAACTTGTTAGCTCTAGCTCGTTGTATCTCAACTGGCAAGTAGTGACGAAGAAAGGCCTCAGAAAATTCCTTCCACAAAATTGGAGGAGCGTTCGGACCCCTGGATCTCTCCCAACTATCATACCAGAAAACTGCTAAATCCCGTAACTGATAAGAAGCCAACTCTACTAACTCAGTATCACTAGCGTGCATAACTCGTAGTGTACGGTGAACCTAATCAATAAAAGTCTGCGGGTCCTTCTTGGGGTCTGATCCGGTAAAAACTGGAGGGTCTAGATTAATAAAATCACAAACTCTCGCACTAACCGATTTATCAGCAACATCTATATTCTGCCTCTGAGCCTGAGCAGCTACCAATCTAGTCAACAAATACACATCACTACGCATATCGTGGTCTGTAATGCAAGATAGAGGAATTAGAGGTGCTGGGTCCCTCCTAATATCCTCTGGAGGAGACGGAGTAGATGAGGTATGAGACAATATCTCGATCTGAGCCTCACTTTGGCTTGCTCTGGCTGGAGGCACCTAACCAGTACCCTCTCCCGCAGCTGTATCACGCCATCTACTAATGGCATGAACAACCAACAATGCCAGATAATGGCATGAACATACAAAACATGGGCCGAAAAAGTTGTTGTGGAGCTATATATAAGGTACGAGCTGACAAGTTGCCATGAGAGACTTTACAACAAAAATCAGCCGATAAGGCAATCCAAACTCTACATGAGTCGACACCTGTCTTTGATCCTCTAAAGAAACATAAATGCTGCAACATTGCCGGAACAGGGCCCCGACATACCCATATGTCTATAACAAAAGTACATGCCAAGACCACGACAAGTCTGGAGAAGGGATCTCGCCAATAACTGCTGAACTAGCCAGCCTACTGTGGTGGGGGAGCTGCGTCTACCTGTCTATCAGGACCTGCAGCGTCTCCAAATAAAAGGGACATTAGTATGAATAAAGTACTGAGCATGTAAGGTAGGAAAGAATAAATAAGAACAATAATGTAAGCATAGCTGAAGAATATACAACCTGTAACATCTGAGTGCCTCCGAGGGCGATTGACATGAAATGCATGATACATACATACATACATATATATATATATATATATATATATATGGGCATCATCATCATCATCATCATATCATACCCGACCGTAATAGGCTCGGTAAAAATGTACCCGACCATCATAAGGCTCGGTAGAATCATTCCGGCCACGTGGATGTCGCGCCCTAAAATCGAGGAGCGCGACCGGCGCTCAACCGAGTGAACCCGACCGAGCAAGCCTGTTAGATTTCCTTCTACCCAAACTCATCCAGAAATGAAGATAATACGTATTTTCATTAATTAGATAAAAAAAACATGACCATGTCTACAATACCAATTCATTACCAATAGTTTTCATCATTTTTAAAGTCTCAGATGGGACACGTAATACAACCATAACATAGTTTGTCTTTCCCAGCACCAATATACAACCCACACTATGTCTAAAGAGCCTCTATAGATCAAGAAGAGTTCAATGATAATGCCGACAATAAGGCCCCGGCTATACCTCAAACAGAATATACAAAGAACAAAAGATACATGACCCCGGGATGAAGTGTGGCTCACCAAGTCAGCTGGGAAGAAGGTGTACTGCTATCAAGTCAGCATATCTCCTGCTGTGGAACCACCTGTATCCATTTAAATATGCTGCGCCCCCGACAAAAGGGATGTTAGTACCGTCGAATAGTACTAGTATGAAAACCAAACACCAATTTAAGTATTTGAAAATACAATATGAATATGATGAATCAGGGCGGCAATACAATAATATAGATAACCGTTTAAACCAGAGCAAGCTTATTAAGAGATGTCAATAACATTTATAGGATTTACGATGAGATCCTCTGTAACCATCTTTACACAAAGTGGCCCCACTGCCTCACCCCAATGTATGCGGGTGGAGGTGTAAGAACAATACCACAACTCTACTCAAGCGACGCTGCCGCCTCACCCCAATGTATGCGGGTGGAGGTATAACCACAATACCAAGAACCTACACAAAGCGGCTATGCCGCCTCACCCCAATGTATGCGGGTGGAAATGCATCAACGATACCAATACCAACACAAAGCGGCTATGCCGCTTCATCCCAATATATATATGTGGGTGGTGATGTAACAACAATACCAAAACTATACACAAAGCGGTCGTACCGCCTCACCCCAATGTATGTGGGTGGAGGTGTAATCCCACAATACCACAATCCCTACACAAAGTGGTCATACCGCCTCACCCCAAAATATGCGGGTGGAGGTGTATCACAATCACAATCTCTCCACTACTTTGCATAATAATTTCCACATAAATCATGACTTGAAATTATAACATTACACAATCCATAGTTTGGAACACCTCCTCAATTTATATTGCAATATGATAAGAGCATTTGAAACACAAATTGAACATATATCTTTATAACAAATTATCGGAATACTCGATTTGTAATCAATATATTAGAATTTACAAGGATAATGGGAATTCCAATTCTTAAAGAAGGGTTTAGCCAACATACCTCACATGAGCTTCCTTACACTCCAAATGTTCCAGAATTCTTAGCAACTTCAATCTATTTTAGAAATATAACAAATTGAAACAAAATTAGGAAGATGATCATGGTTCAAGCTCATTTGAGCATTTTATCAAACATTAGGTGTGCATAAGGTTTCAAGGTCCTTTTATGGACGATTCTATCATCCCACAACCCAATCTTTACCATTTTTACCTCAACAATCTTCCTACACCCTTTGATAACACATGCATGTAAAATAAACAACTCTCATGCCCAAATATTATCTTGTTAATTACCCATTTCTAGACAAAATTCGAAATTGAGGGTTAGGGAGTAGAATCTTACCTCTAGGATGAAGACCTAGTGAGTTTCCCTTCTTAATCTTCCACAATTTGAGCAAGAATTGAAGAACAATTATTGAGGAACAACTTCTCACTCTAGGGAACTCTCTCTCACTCTAAAATGTCAGATTTTAGCTCAAAAATGGCCCAAAATGCGTATTTAACGAAGTAGGGTCGGGTTTTAGAAACCCAAAAATGAAGCTCCGGAACAAGGTCTGCGATCGCATAATCGATATGCGGACCGCATATCGGCCGCATAATTTGGTCTCCAAAACTGGGCGTGACTGACCTGGTCTATGGTCATTATGCGGTCCGCAAACCTATTCTGCGGTCGCATAATACACCACAGAATTGGTCTGCGGTAGCATAATGCGCCGCAAACCTGGTCTCCAAACCTCCCCTTTCTTGTCTCACTCTGCGACCATTATGCGGTCCGCAGAGTGATTCTGTGACCGCATAGTGGGCCGCAAAAATGTCTTCTTTTGCCAAAAAGTTTCCTTTATCCCTCAGTGCATTGTTCAACCCAAAAAGTCCGAGCTACGTCTCGCAATCTCGCCACGAAGAATTTCAATAATCCTCAACATGTAAAACCAATTCGGCACCATGAAACATTATTTTCTTTTGCAAAATTTTACGGGCCCTTACATTCTCCCCCACTTAGGATCATTCGTCCAAGCTCGTCGCGAAGAATTTCTATAATCCTCAACACGTAAAAATAATTCGGCACCATGAAACATTATTTTCTTTTGCAAAATTTTACGGGGCCTTACATTCTCCTCCACTTAGGATCATTCGTCCTCGAATGAGGGTCAAAATCTGTTATTAGCATCTTATGCAACTCAGTTTTTCATACCACACACTAGCAGCCCCAAATTTGACTAACTCCCTAAATTTTCAAATATTTCGCCAGAGTTTCCCCTTTAACTGGGCCTATCCACCTGTTAGAGAGCCCAAGAAACACATCCTAACAATATATACATAATTTAACAACGTAACATAACACAAAACAACATCAACTGTGACCTCACAAGCAATATATTTAGAAAGAAGCACCTTTACAATAACTGAACAAACAATACAAGAATCCATAGTCGACAGTCTTATAAAAAGGTCACATAGTTTATACAAACAAGTAAGGATACCTATTTTTCATTTCTTTCTCGGCCTCTCAAGTAGCCTCTTCAACTTGCTGGTTTCGCCACAACACCTTCACAGAGGCAATTTTTTTATTCCTCAACTTTCAGACTTGCCTATCAAGAATGGCAACTGGAATTTCTTCATACGACAGTTCTTCATTAACCTCAATGGTCTCAATCAGAATAATAAGTGTCGGGTCTCCAACTACTTTCTTCAACTACTCACTCTGTGACCATTATGCAGTCCGCAGAGTGATTCTGCGACCGCATAGTGGGCCTAATAGTGGATCTCGGTAAAACCCAACTGATAAGTGGTTTTACAGTAGGTGCCACACCCAACCGACTATAGCGTTGCTCGGTAGAGTAAAATAGTTACATATATATAATGCATGTTGGACTCATTGGAATCACATTCTGAACACGTAAGGTCAGTAACCTCCGTAGGCGTTATTAGGACTAACTCTTCATCATGGATCTTATAAGAATCAGGAAGTACCAACAACATTGATAACATAAGAGTAAGAGAAGTAACATCAACATCAATCATTCCATAAGAAGGGAAACAATGTAAGTACTGCTAGCTTCTAAGAATGGAGTATCTTTGAAAGCTCGTTCACTACATTATGTATAATCGAAGTCGTGCAAAAGAAGGAAAGGGATAGACTCACATACCTTGTATATACTTCCCAACCTCAAGCTATGAAAATGTCACGACTCCTTAGTCTACAATAAGAGAAATGATACTATCGTTATCGTTTAAGCGTCGTAACTATTATATATCGACCGCAACCTATTTTATGATGAAACGTATAACACCTCCCCTATTTATATGACTTACCAAAAGTTAAAACAATCACCAAACAGTCCAAACAACATCAGTAATAATCATATTAAGCTTCCCAAAATAGTCCACCAAGCAATAACATTACTAACTAGCCTTTCGATAGATATCTCACAAGTTCTAGCTTCAACGACTTAGCCACAACTTGGATAATCTTAAATAGATGTAGAGTAAGAGGTTAATTATCTTTAAACAGATAGAACAACTCCAATTTGACCTTACTTTACCACGAAATATCCTTCCAATGCTACAACAAGAACAAGGAAGCGAAACTAGAAATCAATTCGGGTTTTTCGGCACTAGAATAACTCTGGAAGAGTTAAAATCACCTAGGGTTGTACGAAAATGTATCATGATCTCAAGGAAGTCTAATGGTGGAATGGCATGAAAAGGAATGTAGCGGACTTTGTGGCAAGGTGTCCGAATTAACAACAAGTGAAGGCCGAACACCAACGGCCTGGTGGGTTGGCACAAAACAGAGAAATTCCAATGTGGAAGTGGAAATGATTAATGGATTTTGTAGTAGGATTACCGCGCACTCCGCGCAAGTTTGACTCAATTTGGGTGATCGTGGATCGACTCACGAAATCAGCATATTTCTTTCCAGTTAAATCTACTAACACAATGGAATAGTATGCTCAATTGTATATCAAGGAAATAGTTAGGCTGCATGGCACTCCAATTTCTATCATCTCCGATCGAGGGGCTCAGTTCACGGCCAATGTTTGGAAGAAATTTCAGCAAGGTTTGGGTACTCAGGTAAATCTTAGTACAGCCTTCCATCCACAGACCGGCGGGCAAGCAGAGCGGACTATTCAGATGCTTGAGGACATGTTGCGTGCTTGTGTTCTTGATTTCAAGGGTAGCTGGGATGATCATTTGCCACTCATAGAATTTGCTTATAACAACAACTTTCATGCGAGTATTCAGATGGCACCATTTGAGGCATTGTATGGTAGGAGATGTAGATCTCCCATTGGGTGGTTCGATATTGGGGAAGCTGAGTTGATAGGGCCAGACCTCATACATCAGGCTATGGAGAAGGTTAAGATCATAAAGGAGCGGTTGAAAACTGCCCAGAGTCATCAAAAATCCTATTCGGATGTCCGTCGCAGAGACTTAGAGTTCAAAGAAGGTATTCTTGAAGGTTTCCCCCATAAAGGGTATTATGCGGTTTGGGAAAAAGGGGAAATTGAGTCCAAGGTATGTCGGGCTGTACAAAATCATTCAGAGAATTGGCCAGGTGGCGTACAAGCTTGAGCTACCACCCGAAATGTCATTAGTCCACCCGGTATTCCATGTGTCTATGTTGAAGAAGGTAGTTGGGGATCCGTCAGCCATTGTGCCGGTTGAGACCATTGAGGTTAATGAAGAATTGTCATATGAAGAAATTCCAATTGCCATTCTTGATAGACAAGTCCGAAAGTTAAGGACTAAAGAGATTGCCTCCGTGAAAGTGTCATGGCGAAACCAGCAGGTTGAAGAGGCCACGTGGGAGGCCGAGGAAGAAATGAAGAAGAGGTATCCTTACTTGTTTGAATAGATGTTTAATCCTTTCTTTTTATGAACTTGTTGCCTATGAATATTTGTATCACTTGTTCAGTTGATGTAAAGGTGTTCCTTTTGATTATATGTTGTATACATGAGGCCATAGTTGGTATTGTTATGAGTTATGCTACATTGTTGGATTGCGTACACATTTTTAGGATGTGATTCTGGGGCTCTCTGACAGGTGGATAGGCCTAGTTACAAAGGAAACTCTGGCGAAAGTTTTGGAAATTTAGGGAGTTAGTTAAATTTGGGGCTGCTGGTGTGGGGTATGAAAAACTGAGTTATATAAGGTGCTAATAATGGACCCTGACCCTCATTCGAGGACGAATGATCTTAAGTGGGGGAGGATGTAAGGCCCCGTAAATTTTTTCCTAAAAACCCGGATTTCCGTGATGCCAAAGTAGGCGTAGAGGTTAATAATAGTAGAAATTCTTCGCGGCAAGCTTGCGAGCCATGGTTCAGACTTTTTGGATTGAACAGTGCGCTGGAGAGTTGAAGAAAATGTTGGGCAGAAGTAGGCATTTCTGCGGCCTATTTTGCGACCGCAGAACCACTCTGCGGACCGCAGAATGGTCGCAGAGTGGGTCAATTTTCTGGGTCATTTTGATATCAAATTTCGCGGCCATTATGCGACCGCATAACCACTTCGCGGGCCACACTCTTGTCGCATATCCCGCTTTGGGATTTTTCGGAGGGAGGATCTGCGGTGCACTATGCGACCGCAGAACCATTCTGCGGTGCATTATGTGACCGCAAAACAGGTCTGCGGGTCGCATAGTGACCGCAGACCTAGTCAGTTCCTTTCTAGTTTTGGCACCCAAATTTCACGGTCATTTCGCAGACCGCATAATCATTATGCTGTCGCATATGCGACCGCAAAACCTATTCCAGAGCTTCATTTTTGGGGTTTTTAAACCCGACCCTATTCCGTTAAAACACCTACCATGGACTATTTTGAACTTATGTTTTGATATTTTTAGAGTGAGAGAGAGGGTTCTAGAGGGAGGAAGTGATCTTCATCAAATTTCTCTTCAATTTTCACTAAAAACCTTGAAGATTATCAAGAGAGGCACCTAGGTCTTCTTCCTAAGGGGTAAGATTCTATCACCCAAACTCTTAATTTCAAAGTGTAACTAGAATGGGCTATTAGTAAGGAAATTCATGGAGATGGGAGTGCTTACCTTGCATGCATGTGTTCCTAAGGTATGTGGGGAGGTTGTGAGTTAAAGATAGAAAAGAATGGGGTGTGGGTTAGTGGAGTTTTTCATAAGAAGGTCCATGGAACCTTAATACACACATAGTGTTTGATAGAATGCTCAAGTAAGCTAGAATTATGATCATTTTTCTAATTTTGGGTTCCATTTTGCTATATTGCTAAAGTAGATTGAAGTTGCTAATATTCCGGAACATCTTAGAGCTTTAAGAGGCTCAATTGAGGTATGTTGGCTAAACCTCATCTTCTTAGAATTGAATCCCACGGTATTCATGCAATCGGCGTAAGTCCTAAATTGAACGTCCTAGAAATTGCTATCCCGAATGTGCTTGCTTTGCAAATATAAGTGTACTATGTATTACCATGCTTTCATCATGTTATCTCGTCATCTGAGGAAATGTTCAAGACTTAGAATATGTGCTAATATGCCTAGACTTCAAGTCAAGTTCGATTAAAGACTGTTATGCCAAATTGTGTGAAAAGCCTCCATGTGCCTTGAATTCTAAATTGCTCACATGTGAAATCAAGAGTCTTGAATGAAAACCGTGTTGTTATTGATGAAAATAATAATGTTGGATCGTGGAAAACAACTCGAATTATGAAATAAGTTCAAGTGCCAAGAACGACTTTATAATTTAAAGCCACTTCTGTCAATGTGCTGAAAAGATGAGAAAGAAATATGAAGTAAGATGATCGATTGAAATGGTTGATGTCTCAAATGAGATGGCTTAGCTGATCGGGCAGAGATCGGACTCCGTGTAATAACACGGTGGTATTGTGAGTGAAATTGTGAACATGGTTGATGTCTCGAATGAGATTGCTTAGCCGATCGGGCCGAGATTGGACTCCGTGTAATAACACAGTGGTATTGTGAATGAAATAGTGAATATGGTTGATGTCTCAAATGAGATGGCTTAGCCGATCGGGCCGAGACCGGACTCTGTGTAAGAACACGGTGGTATTGTGGACTGTAGTATATTGGCATAAAACCATCCAACCTAATAACGTGGCAATTGACTTGAAAATCTAAGTTATCTTTCACTTGACGTTTTAGTGTTACTTACAGTTCATATTGCTTCTTGACTGTTTCCCTTATGTTACTATTCATTTTATTGAAATTGTGTTTAGTTTTCATACTAGTATTATTCGACAGTACTAACGTCCCTTTTGCCGGGGGCGCTGCATCTTTAAATGGATGCAGGTGGTTCCATAGCAGACATTGTTGATCACAAATAGGTGCTGCATCCTCTTCTCAGCGGACTCGGTGAGCCCCATTTCATTCTGGGGTCATATAATATATCTTTTGTTTATATTGTTGTACTCTTTGAGGTATAGTCGGGGCCTTGNGACTCGGTGAGCCCCATTTCATTCTGGGGTCATATAATATATCTTTTGTTTATATTGTTGTACTTTTTGAGGTATTGTCGGGGCCTTATTGCCGGTACCTTCTTTACACTCTTTTGTATCTTTAGAGGCTCCGTAGACACTATGTGGGTTGTATATGGGTATTGGGAATGTTAAGCAAGTTATGTTATGTTTGATCACTTGTTCCACTCATACTATAAGAATATGTGTAATTTGAGACTGAAAGGCGAAATAGCTAATGAAACAATTTAATATTGCATGAACTAGCTTCCTACTGTATAATTAATGAAATCATGTATTTTCTTGATCATGGGTGAGTTGGGTAAAAAGTATCTAACAGGCTTGCTTGGCCGGGTTTACTTGGTTGAGCGCCGGGCGCACTTCCCGAGGTTGGGCGCGTGACAGGTGGAGCAGGGGAAGACGAGAATTGTTATGACCCCAACTTCCCTCCTTAGGATGTCGTGATGGCACCTAGTCTCTAAGACTAGGTAAGCCTAACAAACAAGAGAACATGACAAAAATAAAGACTGGAAACATGATATAAACTAATAAGTCTTATAAATATCTCAAAACTGAATCACAACTACAATGCTCCCAAAATCGGTGAGACTGAGTCATAAGCTCTACAGGAAGTACTAAAATATCATTATACATCACTCTTTGAATAAAATACAAACAATAATAAGGGATAACAGAAGGTGACTCATAGGCCTGCGGACATCGGGCAGGTATACCTTGAAGTCTCCCAAAGTAGCAAATCACTCACTAGCATCCAGCACGGGCAGATGTACCTGGATCTGCACAAAAGATGTACAGAAGCGTAGTATGAGTACATCATAAGGGTACCCAGCAAGTATCAAGCCTAACTTTGATAGAGTAGTAACGAGGCCAGGTCAAGACACCTACTAGGACAAGAGAACAAAAATATATTAACGAGAAATAATGGAAAGGTTGAGAAATGTATGATAACAAGGCAATTTAATAACATAAATATCACGACCCAAACCGATGGGCCGCGACGGGCACCCGGTATCTTACTCAACCGAGTACCAACATAACGTATCTTTTTGTATCATACTATCATAGATAACTGAGCCGAAGAGGCTGCCATGAGATAAGTAGAATGCAACATGAAATACCAACTTATACATAAGACATACGGGCCTATAAGACCAAAATAACCACTCGTACACTGAACATAGGCCGACAAGGCCATACAATCTTTTACGTACATGACATCTGTCTACAAGCCTCTAAGAATACATATTTGTCATAAAGGTTGGGACATAGACCCACCATACCAAACAATACACGTCTAAATCATACTGACCAAACAAGCAACTCTGGAGCAAATGGAGCGCACCAACACCTTTCGCTGAGCTGATAACTTACTTGGAGGGCTCATAACCTGTCTATCGGGACTGGTGGGCATGAAACGCAGTGTCCCTAGGCAAAAGGGACGTCAGTACAAATAATGTACCGAGTATGTAAGGAATGAAGATTAATAAATAATAGACATGATAGAAACATGGAGTAAAAGACTCAACATGTAAATCTGAATAACTCTGTGAATCATTGATATTTACAATGCCATGCATATGCGTATAAATGTCATACCATGCATAGGTATATGCGTTCATAACATCATCAAGCCTCTGAGGGCATCCCATCATATCATCTCGGTCACTGTAGGCAAATCATCAACTTATACCAGCTGATCAGGTGGTGGTGCGTATATAATGCCGTAACCTTTTACATATCCCATATACAAATATATACATATATATATGCGTATATAATGCCGTCTGGTCATGGGTCAATTTGCATGTATAAATGCATGAAATGCATATGAAACATGTTAATACGATTTCTCGGAATGTCATAAATATAATATGCCTGTCGGATAAACTTTATCAATTATGTATTTTTTTGAGACCTATGAACAGAAGATATAATAATAATTCACATGGGGAATCAAGAATATAGACACCCCTAATATTTCTATGAATAGAATCATTTATGGAAGTTGTGCATTTGCTCGTTTCGTTCGTGTCGTATAGATCATGCCAAAAAGAAAGAAGGGATAGCCTTAATATACCTGAACTGATTCTCTTGACAATCCTTCCAACACATGTCAATTGCGACAATATGTAATGGCGGATCGAAGTAGGAGAAAATCCGTATGATATTCTTGAGAAAGATTGTACCGTTCTCTCTTAGAATCACAAATCCCGTTATTTTTTTCTAAGAAGCCTCATAGTATAACTTCGGATAAATTCTTGTTGAATCAAAAATCATGTTCCATCACCTGTGTGAATTTGCTGAAGCACTATATCTTGCTATGGAGAATTGATATGTCTTTCTTTGGATTTTTGAGATGTCTTTTACCTTAGTGGGTGTGGGGCCCACTAATTTAATGAGTTGGCCACAAAAAATCCGCCAAATGCCACCTTGCAAAGTGACTTAAGAGTCACCAAATGGAACACATATTGCTGCCACGTTTGGGGCCCTTTAGGCATTATCCAACATCTTAATTAATACCCCACTAATCCTTAATTAACTTGTTAACTTCTCTCATTAACTAATTATCCACAAAATTAAGAATTATCTCAAATTACTTAAAATACTACTCACTTTTAACATACCTTATACACCTTACTATCATGGTCATGTGGTACCTTGTATGGCACAAGTCCATAAATACGAGGTATTATAGCTTGGACCGTATTTTACCCCAAATTGTCAAACCTCGACGAAACTCATTTTCTTCGATTCACTTACCCACTCACCTTCACGAATTTACTTATCACTTATTTTGAAATAGCATAATGCTTATAATCTCAAAATAATCTCATTCCCAAACTTACGTCGATTAACTTACGATGAAACTTTAACGTATGAAAATGCGAAATATAACATTTCACGTACGAAAACATGGGGTGTAACAATAAACTAACGACAGAACCATAAGCATAAATACAACAAGAAGGAAGCAATTAACGAGAACCATAAAAAATAAAATATGGACAAAATTGGTAAGACAAGGAAGAATAAAAGCCACAAGAATTGTTCAACCAATAACTCTTCTCAATATCAAATGCACATCAAGAATCACAACGGAGGTACCACCTCGTATTCACATTTCTCAATATCAATCACAATCTTTTCTTATATCACCGCGGGAGCCTTGCATTTAGTTTTAAAAATAATTGTTTCCAAAATAGCTACCCGCGTTTTAGCCCTCCTTATCACACCGCATAGATTCAAATAGTTCCCCTACTAGCAACACACGTATTAATCCCACCTTATCTCACCACATGCGTATCAACCCCTAGCCTTATACCACAACATGCGTATCAATGTCACAAGTTAATCACAACTCGCACCACAAGTGCCCATATGCCATAACTTGTAAAAGAATCAACAATATCAATGTTTTCACAACAAATAGCATGTGGCTCAACCACAATGTTCACAAGAATTTCAACAATAAAAAATGAATGTGAATTGCTCAACAAGAAAGAAATCTCAACAATTAAGGCTTTCACAACTTCAACACCAATAACTCAACAAGAAGATATTTCACGAAATAACAACTTCAAATAAAAGTAATTCAACAATTAAAAATATAACGAGGCAATAAGGAAGGCAATAACTTAAATTAAGCATATAAGTGCAAAATAACAAGCAAGAGGTAGAACAAGTGTTAACAATGTCAAATAAAGTATGGAAAGAGTCTAAATAATGTAAGAGTTTATTAACAATGAGGGATATAACACGTTATGACATTTCAATTAAAGGCATGAAAAGAGTCTAAATAACCTAAACCGGTCAAATACCACATATAACTCGTGTACCTACTCATCACCTTGCATACACGACTTTCACATAACACAAATAGCACAATCAATCCCAAATCCTAAGGGGTGGTTCCCGCACACAAAGTTAGGCAAAATACTTACCTCAACTAGGCCAACTCAACCCTCGAAAATAGATTTTCTCCTAAAATTTGCCTCTACACGGCTCAAATCTAGCCAAAAGTGACTTAATATCATCAAACAATGCAAGGGAAAACTATTACAATAGATAAAGTTTTGATTTTTACAAAATTCCCAAAAAGTCAACCCCGGGCTTGCCTGGCCAAAACCTGGGTCCAAGGGTAGATTCTGACTACCCATAACCCCACGAGTCCATATATGTGATTATTTTTCAACTCTGAGTCCGTTTCGACTCTCAAAACTCAAATTCTCATTTTTCAAAAACTTGACAAAATTTCCCATTTTCCTCTTTGATTCACATCAATTTGATATTAAATCTAAGACATAATCATGAAATATAGTTGGAAATTGATTAGAATCATTTACCCAATGTTTGTAGATTAAAATCACTCATGCAAATCGCCTCCTACCGAGCCTATGGTTCTAAAATATGAGAAATGAGGCCTAAATCCCGACATTTCTATCTTTTGACACTGGGTTCGGAACTGCGAAGAATTTCTCGTAATTGCGGCACTGACAGACTCAAGGGGAACCTCGCAAATGCAACTGTGGGTTCGCAAATGCGGACCCTGTTCCCTTCGCAAATGCGACAGTTTCATCGCAAATGCGAATTTTCCTACTCAGACACATACCTCGCAAATGCGAACTAGGCATGGCATTTGCGATTCTTGACCCTTCCCTGCCATGTTCGCAATTGCAAAGCTGGTGCTTGCAATTGCGACATCAGAGCACCAGCATACCAGATTTTATGTTTTCAGTCCAAAATCGTCTGAAACACATCCGAGCCCTCGGGGCTCCAAACCAAACATCCACACAAGTCTAAACACATCTTACGAACTCGCTCGCATGATCCAATCATAAAAATAACATCTAGAACTACGAATCGGACACCAAAATGCATGAATTTCAAAGTAAACTTCAAGAGCTTCTAGAATTGCAACCAAACGTCCGAATCATATCAAGTCAACTCCAATTGATACCAAATTTTGCATACAAGTTCTAAATAGCATAACAGACCTATGCCAAGTCCCAAAACCAAATTATGAACCCGATAGCCAAAAATCAATCTACGGTCAAACTTCTAAACCTCAATTTGCAAATTTTTGGCAAAACAACACAAATCAACCTACATACCTCTGAATTCGATTTCGGGCATACACCTAAGTCCAAATCATGATACGAAACTATCAGAGCCATCAAAACACTGTTCTAGGGTCGTTTCCACAAAATTCAAACATTGGTCAATATAATCAATGCTTTTAAGCCAAGAGCCAAAGTGTCCAATTCAACCCGGAATCAGCTTAGTCATAAAACCATAAATACACATGTGTGAAGCATCAAAAGGGTAAACAGGGCACAAATACACAACCCAACCCGCTAGGTAAGCCAAATAACAGTCAACACAATTCAAATGAGAATAATATGAATCAATAAGTGAAATAACTGAGTTTCTATACAATAACCCAAGGATTGGTAGTCAAGTCATGAGCCAATAAGACTTAGATTTACAAAGCTGGTATGAAAATAAATACAACATCAGTTTGGAATATACATGAATAGATTTCAAATCTAAAAAGTACCAAGGACTAATGATAGCTATATCCAGAAAGCAAGTACATCTTTAGTGCCAGCTCCCGTCATCCATAGCATCTCAGCTCCAAGATCTACATGCAAAGTGCAGAAGTTTAGTATGAGTACAACCGACATCTTGTACTCAGCAAGTATCATAAGTAACCTCAGTGAGGTAATAGAAGCAAGAGTTATAAATGATACTCGCTAATCACCTGTACAGTTCATAATTCCAACAACAATACAGACCTAAGGGCCACATCAGAATCTCATTAACTGAATCAAACCACTGACCAGCCTTCCCAAGGCCCACATCAACCAGAAAACCGTTGATTTCTCATAATCCGCGTGTGGTTCAAGATGACACATGAGAGGGTAACCCTAGGAGGATGAATTTGAATCCAGACGCAACACATACAACTCACGTGCTATCATAATCAGCTCGGCGTGGTCACAAGCTCAATATCACAATCCGCCTAGCGTGGTTACATGCTCAATATCAGGATTTGCCTGATGTGATCACATGCTCAATATCACAATCCTCCCGACGTGGTCACATGCTATATATCGCAATCCGCCCGGCATGATCACATGATGTATATCAAAATTCGCCCGGCATAGTCACAGGCTATATCACAATCCACCCACCATGTAACAAGCTATATATCACAATCCGCTCAGCGTGGTCTGTCACTACCCGAAATCCCAACCAGGGGCCGTGATGGTGCGTAACACTTTCTTTCTTGGCATGCCAATGTTAGCTAATCAATTAACCATTTTAAAAATTTTAAACAGAGTAATTATAATAATTAAAGATTGGTAAAAGTGAAATACATAAATAACACGGTCTAGACTAATCCCAAAAATTTGGTGTCACCAGTACATGAGCAACTAGAGTACTACAAAGTATGGTCTTAATGAAATACAACTATTTGATGCAAAATAAACAATAAAGATAGAATAGAAGGGGACTTTAGGGATTGAGAACACTAGCAGCTCTACCTGAAGTGTCCTGGGCAAGTCGATCCGGGAAAAACTCATCTATGCGCCGCTGGGACCAACATCGAGATCTGTACAAGAAGTGCAAAAGTGTAGTATGAGTACAACCGACCCCATGTACTCTGTAAGTGCCGAGACTACCTCGACGAAGTAGTGACGAGGCTATGGCAAGACACTCACAATAAATTTGTACGAATAATAATAAAAAAAATATAAAAACATAGATAAAGCAGTAAACTCATATAACCGGACACGAAGGTTAGCTACTAGAGGGCCCCAGAATAACATGATATCGAATCTCATATTACAGTACCAAGATAAAATTCTACAACTACATGCAGTCATAACATACCATACCATGTTGCAGTGCGCAAATCGATCCCAACAATTATCACAATATCTGTTGCGGCGTGCAACCTGATCCTAATATCATATCATATCGCTATCTATTGCGGTTTGCAACCCGATCTAATATCAATTTATTACAATACTGTTGCGGCATGCAACCTGTTCACAATATCAGCACATAAACATAAATAACTCAACATAACCAATAACAGAATCTCAACACGACAGGAAAATAAAGCGTACAGAACATCAAGGAACTACCAGTAAAAACGAAGGATAACCAATACCTCGTATTCATAATTCTCTACAAATCACCAATACAAGAATAGCTAAAGAACTCTCAAAAATCGGAATAACATAATAAAGTGCAACAAGTAATGTAAAGATAATAAAGGCAACTAAAACATAAAACAATAGAGTTATACAATTAATTCAGGTGTTCATATGGTAGGTAAATAGCTATTGAGGGAGAAATGAATGAATCAAACAAGTAATAATTAGAATAACAGATAAAAAGTAAGGCATCGAGAACAAGTAAGATCTTGTAGCAAGAAAAGCATATAATAAGAGATAACATGGAATAAGTGATGACATAAAGGTAAATAGCCAAATCTACATGCTTTAACCCGTGACAACGTCTATACACTCGTCACCTCGCATGTACATTGTTTCCCCACATAATTCACAAACCAAATAGACCAACAAGTCCTAACTCCCTCAAGTCAAAGTTAGACACGACACTTACCTCTTTTCGCAATAAAATCAATACTTAACCATGATTTTCTTTTCGAGCAAGCCTCCAAACCAACCAAATCTAGCCAAATATCGTTCAAACAGTTCAAAATAAGCTTTAGAAACTACCCGCAAATGAAAAAGGTTCAATCTTTGATGAAATTGAAAAGGTCAAGAAAAGTCAACCCCGGGCTAGCTTGGTCAAAATCCTAGATACTTATCAAAGTTCGATTACCTATTCACCCCCGAGCCCTATTATGTTATGTATTTCGAAATCCGACCTCAATTTAAGATCTAAATCCCAAGTTCTATTACCTATTCACCAATGAATTTGGGAATAAATTGTTCTTCAAAAATCACCTCTAGAGTGTTTGGGGTTGAAAAATAGATTGAAATGAGCTATGTCCCGATTTCCCCCTCTTTACCCAGCTGCAGGTATCGCATTTGCGAATAATTGTTCGCAAATGTAAAGTTCGCATATGCGACGCACTGAACACAAATGCGATTAGTGCATCAAACAGCCAGTGGTCGCAAATGCGAACTACCCACCTATCGCAGATGCCAGCTTAGCGTTGCAAATGTGAATCTTTCCCAACACTATACTTCGTCCCAAATGCGATGCCTTTGTCGCAAAAGCGAGCACGGTGAACATAGCACAAACGACTTAACTTTCATAAATGCGAAGACCCAGCCTTCAGCCCATGCTCACAAATGCGATCTCTTGACCGCAAAAGTGAGGCTCGTAAATACGAGCGACTGAACACTAGAACTGGAATGCACCAGCAGTTCAAAATTCAACCAAACTCTTCTGTAACACATTCGAAAGTCACCCGAGCCCCTCGGGCTCTAAACCGAACATGTACATAAGTGTAATAACAACCTACAAACTTGCTTGCTACCTCAAATCATCAAAATAACATCAAATAACAAAAATCGATCATCAAAACTCATGATTATCAACTGTAAAACATCGTAATGTTGCACATAACGCACTGAAATGCTCTAGGGTCACATCAAAACCCAACGAAATGTGCGTACAAGTCCAAATACATCACACGAACCTACCAGAATTGTCAAAACACCGATCCGAGATCGTTTATCAAGAATGTTGACCGTGGTAACTCAAGTCCCATTTTAAGCCTAAAATAACTTTTTCTTCAAATATTTACGTAAAAACTTTCCAGAAAATGACATGGACCATGCACGCAAATCAAGAAATATGAAATGGAGCTAATAGAGGTCCCGAAACATGAAAATAAAGGCTAGTACCCAAACATTCCTATCGGGTCGTCACATTCTCCACCTCTAAAGGAAATGTTCGTCCTCGAATGGACATAGAAAAGTACTTGGACTGGTAAAAAGGTGGGGGAAACTACTCTGCATAACAGACTCGGACTCCCACGTAGCCTCGTCAATCGGATGACCCTTCCATTGCGCTGTCACAGAAGGGAAACTCTTGGATCTCAACTTACGAACTTGCCAGTATAGAATAGCCACCGGTTCTTTGTCATAGGTAAGATTTTCATCAAACTGCACCGTACCGAAGTCCAAAACATGAGAGCTTTCTCATGGTACTTTCGAAGCATGAAAATGTGAAATACCGGATGTAACCCTGCTAGGCTAGGAGGCAATGCAAGCCTGTAAGCAACCTACCCAACTCTCTCCTAGATCTCTAACAGGCCAATAACCTTCGCCTCAACTTTCCCTTATTCCCAAACCGCATCACTCCCTTCATAGGCGACACTCGGAAAAGAGACTTCTCACCCACCATGTTAGCTACATATCGAAATGCTCGGTCTGCATAACTCTTTTGAATTAACTAAGCTGTACGATGTCGCTCCTAAATCACCTTAACCTTTTCCATAGCATCACAGACTAAATCAGTTCCCAATAATTTAGCCTCTCCGATCTCAAACCAACCAATCGGCGAACGGCATTGCCTCCTATATTAGGCCACATACGAAGCCATCTTGATGCTCGACTGATAGTTGTCCTTGTAGGCGAACTGGTCCCATAAACATGCAAAATCAATAACACAGTCACATAACATGTCCTCCAAGATCTCAATTGTGTACTCGGACTGTCTATCCGTCTGAGGATGAAACACAGTACTCAACTCGACCTGCATGCCCAGCTCATGCTGCACGACTCTCCAAAACTACAATGTGAAATACGTGCCATCGTCAGAAATGATGAATATGGGCACACCATGAAGGCGGATAATCTCTCGGATGTAAATCTGAGCCAACCGCTCTGAAAAATAGGAAGTCATCACCGGAATGGACAACAAAAGAATAATCTTTAAAGGTCATTCAGGAAGATGCTTCCCTAAAGCAAACACTGTGAGTAGAGTTAGGCTTAAGGGACTAAGTTTTCTAGTTACACTAGGTGTTTCCTTCGTGCGGTAAGACGCCAAAGATGAAGAGGTAAAATATTTATAGGTAAATCTTCATAGCATTAAATATTAGTACTCCCCTAAAGGGGGAAGATGGTGTGATATGCTATTAAGTCGGAGTTATGTGGTTCAGGTAACTATAGAATAGTAAAGGAAGAATGTGGTAGAAAGGCGAAAGGAATTATATTGCATTTATTCAGATCCTACGAATACGATACGACTCCAGAACATTATGCAAGCACGGCATCGGGGAGAGGCAGTAAGGGTTCCATCACTAGATGTTATTAATAAATAAGTGCAAATGAACACTTGATACATAAGGAGCCAGTGCGAGGGGTAAGTTAAGACAAAGAAGATAACCTAAGAGAGATTAAGTAGAATATAGATGTGAGAATGGACCAACGAGTAGTTAGTAGTTGATTCAGGAAGAGCCTAGTTATGGCTAGACAAGAGGATACAGACAAATCATCAGATTGTGCAAGATAAACGTAGTGAATCCTAACATAGTGAATTCAGTCTCGCAGATATGATGTCGTAATCCTTGAGAAATATTCAGATAGGAGTTGGGGTTGTTAAAGTTACCGTATAAGTGTTACGAAAATAAAAGACGGTGCCACTGGGAAGACAGCCAAAAATTTCAGTTCATAAGTAACCCTACGAGCACAAGGGCAGAGAGGTAAGTAACTAATGATAATTATAGGCGAGTAAGAACACCAAAACTTCTTTCGGGTATACGATGTAATAAGCTCGCAGCTTTACAAGAGTCAAAGGGTCTCCCTTAACTACTACAAAGAAAGACTAGCTGAGGAAATAAGGAAGAAGCCTCAACTTAAGCATAATGACATAAAGAAGAAATGGTATTGTAACATTAGTCTCACAACAACATTGTATGCACTCCATAAGAAAGTGGCATCTATCGTGGCTAATGAAAGGGAAGAAGAAAAAAATCAAAAGGTGATATTTTAGATCATATGAGTTACAGGAAATTCCAGTATTCGTGGCCAATGAGATAAGCCATATATTCATGCAACAAGTGGCAAAATGACCAGGAAAAGTAATTACTTATGTTTAAAGGCAAATGAGAAGGAACGAAAGGAAATCAATGGTTCTAGCAAGATAAAGGAAGGTTGCGAGTAGTATGAATAGATATGTGTAGGTCGCAAGCTAAAGTATGGTAGGGTGACACGGTTTTAGGTAGATAGGAGTAAGGATAAGAAAAGGTGAGTGAGAAGGTGACGAGAATAGGTAAGTCCTCGGGATTAAACTCATCAAAACAAGAGAGCTGATGGCTTCAGTAAGTTATAGAAAGCTCGGTACAACCTGAATGAACTCAGAGGAGTCTAAGACTAGAAGCAATTAGAAGAGATGAAATGCTTCCCTGGTATTAGAATAAGGGTGTAATGATGATAGATAAGAGGATGCCGTTTAGGCCTTTGATTGAGTATTGATTTTGAGAAAAGAGATTTCATGAATTACATGGGATTAGAACCCATATGATGAATCACATTTGGATGCTATGACATACGGTAATTGAAGTATAGTATCGTCCCTAGGTGGATCAGGAAAATCACTTCAAATGTTCCTCGATGAGACGTGAGCCTTAGTGACAATGTATTACGTAAGACGTTTCAAGTTATCAATGGTAGATTATGGATCAACATTAAGGTGAATCAACAATGGATGGATAAAAGTTACAAAGTATGATATGAGATTAGGCCGCCATTCTTAAGATGAACAGTAATGAAGAAGAACTAAAGGACTTAGATTTATACATACATGATAAGCAGCGAGAGAGTAACCTGGAGTTGGGTAGCGGACCTCGGTAATAATAAATCGAAATAAGTGTTATGGTATAGTATAACCTACCTAGATGTATTAAAGCTATAAGCATAGATAACCGAGGCTGTGAAATAAGATATAGTAATGGTCGTAAGTTCGACAAAGTACCGAGAGAAGAATTCAGTACACCTATAGATGCCCCGAGGGACAACTTGTCATAGTTTTGTATATGTTCACAAAGCGAGGCCTAAAGATTGGCTAACAGCTAGAGGAAAAAGGAGAGAAGAGTCACATAGGTACACTTACAAGGTCAGAGTCGTACATGCTGCATGATAGAAGGTAGCAACAGTTACGAAATTGAAAGGATTCCGACCACAAATCGTGGTGTGAGAAAGAGGCCTAATTGGGGGAATGCCCTGGCCTTTGAATTTATTTACATAAAAATTGCCTAGATGGCAAGGACAATATTAAAGTAATTTCAAGAGCTATAGTTTATGAGACTGATAAGGACATAAGTCAACATTCGAGGATGAATGTTCCAAAGGAGGGAATGATGTCACACCCCATGTTTTCGTACGTAAGAGTACGTCGTAAGACAATTGATGTAAGCTCAGAAATGAGTTCATTTATGAAAGTACATAAGGTAAGTTAATCAAGTTACCTTGGAGGTTACAAATCTTTAAGATCATGGATAACAAGTACCAATAGGGTTGAAAGACATAAAA
>AWOL01S0034630.1:24526-48873 GCA_000715115.1 Nicotiana otophora | reverse complement strand
TCCTTAGTCGTAATAACCTATCAATATGCTGCTAACCAGAACCCTCACAAGTAGATAACCATACAATCCAATCGTTGGCGGTGGGGCTCTCCCACTTAGCTCGAAGCTACCATTGCATAACTCTGGAACCCACCAAGATTCCCTATCCCCCATTGACATGATCTTGCACAATCAACCCACCAAATTTCTCGAAACCTTTCTGTTAAACTCTTAATGGCCACTCTGAATCACTAGCCACATGCACATATTTGGCCTCTTCCTGAATAGTCAGTAGAAATTCTTCGTAGGAGCTTCGTCAACACCACGCAACCGCTAACATGCTCACAAGAGATAACCCACCCGTGGAAACTCTATGCCAACATCATCCAATGCCGCTGCACTGGGTACAATTACTATGAAACCAGTAACCTATCCTGAGCCCATGCTCATTCACCAGCTGTACAAGTTTGTTTACTCCTTATGGACATCAATTAAAGGTGCAACAATACATCCCAATCCAAAGTCCTGTTATATCCTTCTTTATATCAAGCAACTCCTTTCTGTTGTATCCAACCTTCCTCCATATAGCAACCAATATTCCAGATTAAGCCCATACACTGAGTCACTGTCCACCATGAATCCCAAATCATTTTAAACTTTCTCAAGGTGTGTAGTCATCCTACTACAGAACCCATATACTGCTCTGCCACTCTCCCACTTTGGTCAAACCCTCTCCTTTAAGCAACTACTCGACTTCTGCATTCTCACACTTGGCCTTCTAGAAACTTAACCACGACAAGACACCTCCACGTGTCTTTCCTCATCCTTCGCTGCCCAGTTGTTGCCTTAAATCAAAATCTATCTCTGTAGCACTTGAACCATTCGATCGCTACCAACTTTAAACCTTTTCGGAGATCATCTTTCTCGAGCCATCAACACTAGAAACACTGATTCGATCTTAAAGCACTGCACACCGCGATCTCTGACAGTCGCTTCCCCAACACCATTTCACAATACCCTGCCCCGAAGGCGAGTTGAAGAAAACCATAACACCGGCAAACTTAACGCATTCAACAAGGACGACGACATCACATCATAGAGGAAAATTCCACCATGCTCGAAAATACCAAGTCTCATTACTCCATCAACCCAAACCTGGATATTTTTAGTCCGATTGCCTTTTCTCTGTTGGAAATAAAACACTGAACCCTTGAATCATGCATTGAGAAAAACCTCCTTTCAAATCATTCACTGCCCCTACACATAGACAAGTATCCTACCATTACTCAAACACTGTGCGATAGCAACGCACGAATCGTCATAACAATCAATGCCAAATCTCAAAATCTTAGGTAATACTGATACTAAGCTGCAACGATAGAAGGCCTTCCGCAAGGCAACGATAATAGCCCAATCAAATACGTAGGGAGAAACATCCTGCACCACATCTGTAGTACCATTAAAATTCCTTGATTTCCAATTTATAACAAGCGCTTCACGTTGCAAAAGACTGAATAGGAAGGGACTGAAGGCATAAGCCTCAAAGGAATCGAATAGCACGATAAGGAATCAAGAATAGAAGTGCTCCTAATAGTCTTGTAGCCTCTCGAATATAAGTACATACGTCTCCATACTGATCCGCAAGACTCTACTAGACTCACTCATGACTTGTGAGACCTAAGTGAACCTAGTGCTTTGATACCATATTGTCACGACCCAAAATCTATTAAAGGTCGTGATGGCGCTGGACACCGCTGTCAGGCAAGCCAAAAATAAATACTTAATTTGGTTCTCATTTTTAATATTTTAGAAATTATATTTTTCTTCGATTAAACAGTAAAAGATGGAATCTACAGTGTAAGTAATAATATTTTACAACAATTTCAATACTGGACAACCCAAATCACCCCAAAACTCGGTGTCACAAGTGCATGAGCCTCAGCTAGGAATGTAAAATAAAATACAACATTTGTACGGAATACACATTTGGACAGGAGAAATATAATTACTCTGAAGGAGACTCTGCTGGCTGCGGACTCGTAACGTGGAATGCAACTCACCTAAGTCCCCGCAATAACCGCACCTCTGCGCCCCCAAGGTCACTACACATATATGCACCTGCACAAAAATATTCAGCAAGTATAGTATGAGTACATAAATCAACGCGTACCTAGTAAGTATCCCGTCTAACCTCGAAGAAGTAGTGACGAGGGATCGACTTTGACACTTACTATGGGCTATAAATAAAATATCAATGATATAATTAAGCATGGATTATATAGAACGACTGTAAGCCCAATTATCATGAAATAAGTAAACAATTCTTTTGTTCATAAAAACTTTCCAAATTTATTTTCGTCATTTAACATTTTTATATCTCGGGCCAATGAAAGCAATATTAATTATTATCAATTCCAAATATATATCATGCGCAAATCATGCCGAGGTCGTACGATCGATCCAACATAAATATTTAAATTGTGCACTGTCGAAGGTCGAACGATGCAAACCATAGATGCATCTATTTAACTTACTGAGGCGTTCGTCCCGCTCCACAAAAGAAAAGAAATACAATTTAAAACCACAAAATTCAAGATTTATTAAGACAACTATTCAAGAAATACAAATTCTCATTTACGGTAAAAAAGAATGGAGTTTAACATTTTAAAGTTCCTTTACCAAGTTTCGATATGATTTAAGCAATTTAGATTAACAAGTAGGATGCAAGCATCACAATTATAACATGATCTGGGTCCTAGACTACCCGTACATAAGCATATTAGTAGCTACGCACGGACTCTCGTCACTTCGTGCATATGTAGGCCCCACAATTAGAAACACATATTGAATTATTTTACCTATGAGGTTAATTCCCTCTTACAAGGTTAGAAAGGAGACTTACCTCGCTCCAAAATTCCATAACTGGCTCCAAAGCCTTTCTAACAACTCAAACCAATGCCCATCGCTCCAAAACTAGTCAATAAAGGTGAAAATCCATAAATATATACTCTAATACTCATAATAATTCAGTTTATAACAATTTCCAACTCCACTCAAAAAATCGATAAGGCAACCCTCGGGCCCACGTGCCCGGATTCCAAATATTTTCAAAGACAAACACTACCCATAGCACTACGAACTCAAATATATAATTTATTCTCAATTTCATGCCCAAATTCGTGATCAAAATCCAAGAATACCAATTTCTAGGTTTTTCTTCAAAATCCCAAATTTCTACAAATTGTCATGCTTGAATCCATGTATAAATCTTGTATTTAACTCACAATACGTGGGAATCACTTATCTTGACATAGATGATGAAAATCCATCCTTGAAGCTCTCTAAATGGGGAAAAAATGAGCCAAGTCCCGTTCTTAAATCAATCTGCCCAGCGACTTCTCGCACCTGCGGTCACTTGGCCGCTTTTGCGGTTCCGCATGTGCGGTTGTGATGACCCGATAGGTTTTCTTATATTTTAGAACCTAATTCTGCGTTTCGAAGTCTCAAAAAACTCATCTTAGACTTCCACAATTTGCGTGCATAGTCCGGGTGTTCTTCCGTAAGGCTTATATGTTAAAAACGGTTAAAAATAAGAATTTTGCCTGAAAAATTAATTTGCGTTGACTTCGGTTAACATTTTGAGTAAACGGACCCGGATCCGTGTGTTGACAGTCCCGGTAGGTCCGTACCGTAATTTGGGACCTGGGCGTATGCCCGAAATTGAATTTCGAGTTCCCTAGCTCGAGATATGGAATTTTGATGAAACATTAAAAGTTTGAAAGTTTGATGATTTTAAGAATTGAGTAGTGTTTGGTCTTGTTGATACCGGATCCGTATTTTGATTTCGGAGCCTCGTACAGGTCCACTATAATATTGACGACTTATCTGTCGAATTTGATGAGAAATGGATTTGATTTGATGTGATTCGAACGTTCGGTTGTGAAAATAGAAGTTTTAAAGTTTTCTTGAAAATTTCATTTGTTTTGGTGTCTGATTCGTGGTTCTAGGCGTTGTTTTGTGTTTTGGTCGCGCAAGCGAGTTCGTATGATGTTTTAGGACTTGTGTGCATGTTTGGTTTGGAGCCCTAAGGGCTCGGGTGAGTTTCGGATAGGCTACGAGTGTTTTGAAACTTAGAAATCTGGTTTTTCTGCAGTTTTAGGTGCCTTCTGGTTTCCTTTTTTGCATTCGCCAAGGCACTCTCGCGAATGCGAAGTGTGAGCTGGGCTGGGGGATAGTTTGTTCTACGCGAACGCGAGGCCATGGTCGCGAACGCGGAGTATTGGGGGTCTGCTGTTCGCGAACGTGTTAGGCAACATGCAAACGCGTAGAGTTATTGGAGGTGGGTTGGGGATCAGTGGGTTGTTCTACGCGGACGCGAGACAAGGCTCGCAAACACGATGGCCAAGGGGAGAGACCACCGCGAACGTGTGCAATCCTTCACGAACGCGAAAGCCATTCGTGCTGCTGCACTTCGCGAGTGCGGCAGGCCCTTCGCGAACGCGAAGAAGACCTGACACCCAGACCTTCAAACAAAACCAAAACGGGATTTTTACCCATTTTTCATAAACTCTCCATTAGAGCTCGGCCTAGGTGCGATTTTGAAGGGAAACTTAACATCAATTCATAGCTTTGTAGAAAACTATGGATTTAGGAAGAATTGGGGGTTTTTGCAAATTAGGGATTTAGACCTCAATTTGGGGTCGGATTCAAACTAATTGTATAATCGGGCTCGAGAGTGAATGGGTGAATGGATTTTGGCCCGAACCTCGGGTTTTGACTAAGCAAGCCCGGGGTCGATTTTTGACTTTTGGGAGAAAAGTTTGGGGAATCTATATTTGTGCATTGTAATTGATTTCTTTAGCAATATTTGATATTATTAAGTCGTTTGTGGATAGATACGAGTGGTTTGGAGGTGGATTCTAGAGGAAAAGCTGTAATTGAGCATTAAGTGGCCTGTGGAGCGAGGTAAGTGTTGTGTCTAATTTTGACTTGAGGGAATTAGGAACCCTCAGACTATTTTCTATGTGAAATGCATGTTAGCGGCGTATATGTGAGGTGACGAGTACTTATGCGCCGCCAATTTATCTATTTTTCCCTCATTTCCCATTTTCTCATATTATCTCTTTCCCTGTCGTAATTGTTACATGCTCCAATTGTGTTCCCATACCTAATTGCTACTTGTTAGACATTGTTTTCTCTTGTTCATGATACTGTTCTTTCCATAGTTCCATTATCTCCTATTATTTGCTTAAGCTGTTTTACCGGTACTTTTCTGCTGTATATTCTGAATTGGTCTCGCTGTGTAGTATTACTTATGTGAACTTTCATGGTGTACAAGATTCCTATTTGTTTCAGTTTGAGGTTTAAGTTTTGTGAAAGGATTCTATGACTTAAATTGTGAAATTTCTGTACATATTGAGTAATTAATATTGATATGGTGGGATCGGGTTGCACGCCGCAATAGGAGGAATAAGGGTGATATATATTAAGGTGGAATAAGGGTGATTTGATACTGAACAATGGGAACGGGTTGCACGCCGCAACATGGGTTATAAGGGTGGATTATTTGGTGGAATAAGGGTGAACTATGATTATATTATTGTGATATGGTGGGATCGGGTTGCATGCCACAACACTTTTATTTATATTCACTGTCATTTATGCTATTATGAGGAAATAAGGGAGGAATATGAGATGTACGGTGGGATCGGGTTGCATGCCACAACACTTTTATTTATATTCACTGTCATTTATGCTATTATGAGGAAATAAGGGAGGAATATGAGATGTACGGTGGGATCGGGTTGCATGCCACAACACTTTTATTTATATTCACTGTCATTTATGCTATTATGAGGAAATAAGGGAGGAATATGAGATGTACGGTGGGATCGGGTTGCATGCCACAACACTTTTATTTATATTCACTGTCATTTATGCTATTATGAGGAAATAAGGGAGGAATATGAGATGTACGGTGGGATCGGGTTGCATGCCACAACACTTTTATTTATATTCACTGTCATTTATGCTATTATGAGGAAATAAGGGAGGAATATGAGATGTACGGTGGGATCGGGTTGTGCGCCGCAACAACCTATGTATTTATGTTTTCCCTGAACTGTGTTAGTCTTATGGTATTCTCTTTTGCACTTAAGGATTGGTAATCTCTAAACACTATTGATATATCTCCGGGAGTTGACGTATTTCTTGAATTTACTGCTTTCTTCTATTCTGTATTTCCTATCCTGCTTTTATTATATATATTGCGTACAGGTTGTAGTGTGAGTGACCCGCCTTAGCCTCATCACTACTTTGTCGAGGTTAGGCTCGGCACTTACCAGTACATAGGGTTGGTTGTACTGATACTGCATTTTGCATTTTCTGTGCAGAATTTGGTACTGGTCCGAGCTAATCGTGAGGTTGGCTGCATGATTCGTTTGATAGGAGACCCAAGGTAGATCTGTCGGTGTCTGCAGACCTTGGCGTCCCCTTCTATATATTACACTTTACTGTTTCTTTCATTTCGAAAACAGTTGTGTCTCTTTCAGACCTTTACTTGTAGAAAACTCTTAGAAGTCCGTGAATTGTGACTTCAAATCCGGGTAGTAGTATGTATATATTGAGGCTGTTATAAATTTCCGCACTCATTGTTAACTCGTTATAACCTTTTTGTTGTTAATTACTGAAATGTGAAAGAATTGGCTTAATGATTCTCTAACGTTGGATTGCTTAATGAGTGAAATGTTAGGCTCCATCATGGTCCCGACGGTGGGAATTTCATGTCGTGACATGTTTGTATCAGAGCACTAGGTTGCCTAGGTCTCACAATTCACGAGCATGCTTGGTAGAGTTTGGAGTATCGGTACGGAGTTGTCTGTGCTTATCTTCAAGAGGCTATGAAGTTTAGGAACAAATTTCACTTCTATTCTTCTTTGTCGTGCGATTTGTTTTTCTCAATACTGATTGAACTTTTCTACTCTTATTCTCCAGCAGATGGCGAGAACACGTACCGCTTCTACAGCTGAGCAGCAGCCAGAGCCCCCAGTGGCAGCTCCTACGTGGGGCCGAGGTCGAGGCCGAGGCCGTGCCAGAGGTCGAGGTAGGGGAAGAGTTCAGCCCAGAGCCCAACCAGCAGCCCCAGCCGTGTAGCCTCAGGCAGAGTTTGACAAGGAGGTTCCAGCCCAGACTGTTCCTGCCGGGCCAGCTCAGGTTCTGGAGGGGTTCATTGCCATCCCAGTGCTTCAGGACTCTTTGGTCCGTTTGGTTGGCCTAATGGAGAGTGTGGCCCAGACTGGCGCATTTCCTATGGCACCAGTCGTCTCTCAGGCTGGAGGAGGAGCCCATAATCCTACTACTCATACTCCGGAGCAGATGGCTCCCCAGTATTAGACTCCAGCCGCTCATCCAGTTGGAGTAGTTCACCCAGTTGTTACGGCACAGACCGGTGATGGGTCAGCGATGTCTTCTGAGGTTTTGTTGAGATTGGACAGGTTTACCAAGATCTTTCCAGTTCACTTCAGTGTTGCACCTTCAGAGGATCCCCAGGAGTATCTTGACAGCTGTCATGAAGTTTTACGGAACATGGGTATAGTGGAGACCAATGTGGTCGATTTTGTTGCATTTCAGATGACTGGTTCCGCCAAGAAATGGTGGAGAGATTATTTGTTGACCAGACCAGCTGGGTCACCTGCTCTTACTTGGGACCAGTTCTCTCAGCTCTTCCTAGAGAAGTTTCTGCCTATCACATTGAGAGAGGAGCATCGCCATCAGTTCGAGCGTCTCCAGATGAGCAGTATGATTGTTACTCAGTATGAGACCCGTTTTGTGGATTTGTCCAGTCATGCTCTTCTTCTGCTTCCCACCGAGAGAGAGAGGGTGAGGAGGTTTATTAATGGACTTGCTCAGCCTATTAGATTGCATATGGCTAAGGAGACTGGGAGTGAGATTTCTTTTCAGGCGGCTGCCAGTGTTGCCAGGCGAGTCGATATGGTTCTTGCACAGGGAGGTCAAGGGTCTGACAAGAGATCTCGTCATTCCGGTGAGTTTAGTGGTGCCTCATCCAGAGGCAGGGGTACTTTTGGTAGGGGCCATCCTCCCAGGCCATTTCATTCAGCACTTCAGGCATCCCACAGTGCTGTAGGGAGTCGTGGTCCTTATGTGCCTAATTCTGGGTACCCAGCCTATAGTGCTCCATCAGCTCCTATCAGTGCACCTCCTATTCAGAGTTACTACCATGATCCTTCGGCCCGTCTAGGTCAGTCTCAGTTCCCACCGCCATAATACCTGGATGGATGTTTCGAGTGTGGTGGTTATGGGCATATCAGAAGGACATGTTTGAGGTTATTGGGCGTCCCACCACAGCATCAGGGTTCTCGCGCCATGGTTCCGGCACCAGTTGCTGCACCACCTGCTCAGCCAGCCAGAGGTAGGGGTCAGGCAGCTGGAGGTAGAAGCCAGACTGTTAGAGGTGGAGGTCAGGCCATTAGAGGTGGAGGTCAGTCAGCTAGAGGTCATCCCAGGGACGTAGTTCAAGGTGGTGGGGCCTAGCCCCGATGTTATGCTTTTCCAGCCAGGCCTGAGGCCGAGTCATATGACGCTGTTATCACAGGTACTGTTTCAGTTTGCAGTAGAGATGCTTCAGTTCTATTTGATCCGGGTTCTACTTACTCCTATGTGTCATCCTATTTTGCTTCATATTTGGTTGTGCCTCGTGATTCTTTGAGTGCTCCTATGTATGTGTCCATACCGATGGGAGATGCAATTGTTGTAGATCATGTTTATCGTTCGTGTGTAGTCACCATTAGGAGTCATGAAACTCGTGTAGATCTTCTACTTCTCGATATGGTGGATTTTGATGTCATTTTGGATATGTATTGGCTGTCACCTTATCATGCTATATTAGATTGTCACACCAAGATGGTGACCTTAGCTTTGCCGGGGTTGACTCACCTAGAGTGGAGAGGGACTCCTGGCCATTCTACTAGCAGGTTTATCTCTTATGTGAAGGCTCGGCATATAGTGGAGAAGGGGTGTCTAGCTTATTTGGCTTATGTCTGCGATTTTAGTGCGAAAGTTCCTTCCATGGATTCAATACCCATTGTTCGTGAGTTTCCAAAGGTGTTTCCTGCAGACCTGTCAGGGATGTCACCCGATAGGGATATTGATTTATGTATTGATTTGGCTACGGG
Source organism: Nicotiana otophora (assembly GCA_000715115.1). Classification (NCBI taxonomy): domain Eukaryota; kingdom Viridiplantae; phylum Streptophyta; class Magnoliopsida; order Solanales; family Solanaceae; genus Nicotiana; species Nicotiana otophora. Next base: position 39,703 of record AWOL01S0034630.1, on the reverse strand, counting down.
CACTCAGCCCATTTCCATTCCGCCATACTGTATGGCCCCGCCAGAGTTGAAAGAATTGAAGGAACAGTTGCAAGATTTGCTTGATAAGGGCTTCATTAGACCTAGTGTCTCACCCTGGGGTGAACCTGTGTTGTTTGTGAAGAAGAAAGATGGATCAATGAGAATGAGTATAGATTATCGGCAGTTGAACAAAGTCACCATCAAGAACAAGTATCCATTGCCGATGATTGATGATTTATTTGATCAGCTTCAGGGTGCCAGGGTTTTTTCGAAGATTGATTTGAGATCTGGCTACCATCAGTTGAGGATTAGGGCATCCGATGTCCCTAAGACAGCTTTTCAGACTCGGTACAGACATTATGAGTTTCTGGTGATGTCCTTTGGTTTGACAAATGCCCCAACAACATTTATGGATTTGATGAACCGAGTGTTCAAGCCTTATTTGGATTCCTTTGTGATCGTGTTTATTGATGATATCTTGATCTACTCCCGCAGTCGAGAGAAGTATGAGCAGCATCTCAAGATTGTACTTCAGACTCTGAGCCAATTGTATGCTAAATTTTCAAAGGGCGAGTTTTGATTAGATTCAGTCGCTTTCTTAGGGAACGTTGTATCAGCAGAGGGCATTCAGGTAGATCCTAAGAAGATTGAGGCAGTTTAGAACTGGCCTAGACCCACTTCAGCTACGGAGATCAGGAGTTTCTTGGGTTTGGCAGGCTATTAACGTCGATTTTGGAGGGTTTTTCATCTATAGCAACCCCGTCGACCAGGTTAACCCATAAGGGTGCCCCGTTCAGATGGTCAGACGAGTGTGAGGCGAGCTTTCAGAAGCTCAAGACTACTTTGACTACAACGCCGGTGTTGATGTTGCCCACAGGTTTAGGATCTTATACGGTATATTGTGATGCATTTCATGTTGGGCTCGGTGCAGTATTGATGCGGGAGGGCAGGGTGATTGCATATGCGTCGCGGCAATTGAAGGTTCACGAGAAGAATTACCCTGTCCATGACTTAGAGTTGGCAGCCATTGTTCATGCGCTAAAGATTTAGAGGCACTATCTTTACGGCGTGTCGTGTGAGGTTTTCACGGATCATCGGAGTTTGTAGTACTTTTTCAAACAAAAGGAGCTCAATTTGAGGCAGAGGATGTGGTTAGAGCTATTGAAAGATTGTGATATCACTATCTTGTATCATCCCGGGAAGGCCAACGTGATGGCCGATGCCTTAAGTAGGAAGTCAGTGAGTATGGGCAGCCTTGCGTATATTCTAGTTGGTGAGAGACCGCGTGCATTAGATGTTCAGGCTTTGGCTAATTAGTTCATAAGGTTGGATATTTCTAAGCCCAGTCATGTTCTTGCTTGTACCGTCGCTCGGTCTTCGTTGTTTGAGCGCATCAGGGAGCGGCAGTATGATGACCCTCATTTGCTTGTCCGTAGGGACAAGGTGCGGCACGGTGATGCCAAGCAGGTTACTATTAGAGATGGCAGAGTTTTGAGGATGCAGGGTCATGTTTGTGTGCCTAATATGGATGGACTTCGTGAGTTGATTCTAGAGGAGGCCTACAGTTCCCGGTATTCTATTCACCTGGGCACCGCCAAGATGTATCAGGACTTGCGACAGCATTATTGGTGGAGGAGGATGAAGAAGGATATAGTTGCCTATGTAGCTCGGTGTCTAAATTGTCAACAAGTAAAGTATGAGCATCAGAGACCTGGTGGTTTGCTTCAGAAGATAGAGATTCCTGAGTGAAAGTGGGAGCGTATCACTATGGATTTCGTTGTTGGACTCCTACAGACTCAGAGGAAGTTCGATGCCATTTGGTCATTGTGGACAGGTTGACTAAGTCAACGCACTTCATTCCTATGGCAGTTACCTATTCTTCGGAGCGGTTGGCAGAGATTTACATCCGCGAGATCGTCCGTCTTCACGGTGTGCCCATGTCTATCATTTCTGATCGAGGTACGCAGTTCACCTCACACTTTTAGAGAGCAGTACAGTATGAGTTGGATACGCGGGTTGAGTTGAGCACAGCGTTTCATCCTCAGATGGACGGGCAGTCCGAGCGCACTATTCAGATATTGTAGGGTATACTCCGTGCATATGTTATAGACTTCGAAGGATCGTGGGATACGTTCTTGCCCCTTATAGAGTTCGCCTACAACAATAGCTACCAGTCGAGCATTCAGATGGCTCCCTATGAGGCGTTATACGGTAGGCGGTGCCGATCGCCACTTGGGTGGTTCGAGCTGGGGGAGGCTCGGTTATTGGGTACAGATCTAGTACAGGATGCCTTGGATAAGGTCAATATTATTCAGGATCGTCTTCGCACAGCCCAGTCCAGGCAGAAGAGTTATGCCGACCGCAGAGTTCGTGATGTTGCATTCATGGTCGAGGAGAGAGTGTTGCTTCGAGTATCACCCATGAAGGGTGTAATGAGGTTCGGAAAGAAGGGAAAGTTGAGCCCTAGGTATATCGGACCTTTTGAGATTCTGGAGAGAGCGGGAGAGGTGGCTTATAGGCTTGCATTGCCACCGGGGTTATCAGCGGTTCATCCAGTATTTTATATGTCCATGCTCCGGAAGTATCACAGCGATCCGTCCCATGTGTTATACTTCAGCTCTGTCCAGTTGGACAAGGAATTGACTTACGAGGAGGAGCCGGTGGCTATTCTAGTTCGGAAGGTTCGTCAGTTGAGACCAAAGAGTTATCCTTCAGTTCGAGTGCAGTGGAGAGGTCAGCCCGTTGAGGAACCTACTTGGGAGTCCGAGTCGGACATGCGGAGTAGAGATCCACATCTTTTCACCAGCCCAGGTACTTTTCTATGTCCGTTCGAGGATGAACGATAATTTTAGAGGTGGAGAATGTGATGACCCGATAGGTCATCTTATATTTTAGAACCTAATTTTGCGTTTCGAGGTCTCAAAACCCTCATCTTAGCCTTTTTCGATTTGCGTGCGTAGTTCGGGCATTCTTCTGGAAGGCTTATATGTTAAAAACTGATAAAAATAAGAATTTTTCCTAAACAATTAATTTGAGTTGACATCAACATTTTGAGTAAACCGACCGGGATCCGTATGTTGACAGTCCTGGTAGGTCCGTACCGTAATTTGAGACCTGGGCATATGCCCGGTATCGAATTCAGAGGTCTCTAGCTCGAGATATGGAATTTTGATGAAAAATTAAAAGTTTGAAAGTTTGATGATTTTAAGAATTGACTGATGTTTGGTCGTGTTGATACCGGGTCCGTATTTTAATTCTAGAGCCCGATACAGGTCCAGTATAATATTTATGACTTGTTTGTCGAATTTGGTGAGAAACGGGGTTGATTTGACGTTCGGTTGTGAAAATAGAAGTTTTAATGTTTTCTTGAAAATTTCAATTGATTTGGTGTCCCATTCGTGGTTCTAGGCGTTATTTTGGTATTTTTGTCCCGTGAGCGAGTTCGTATGATGTTTTAGGACTTGTGTGCATGTTTGATTTGGAGCCCCGAGGGCTCGGGTGAGTTTCAGATAGGCTACGGGTGTTTTGAAACTTAGAAATCTGATTTTTCTACAGTTTCAGGTGCCTTCTGGTTTCCTACTTCGCGCTCGCGAAGGCACTCTCGCGAACGCGAAGTGTGAGCTGGGCTGAGGGTGGTTTGTTCTACGCGAACACGAAGCCATGGTCGTGAACGCGGAGCATAAGGTGTCTGCTCTTCGCGAACGCGATAGGCAACACGCGAACGCGTAGAGTTATTAGAGGTGGGCTGGGGATCATTGGGTTGTTCTACGCGGACGCGAGACAAGACTTGCAAACACGATGGCCAGGGGTATAGACCATCGCGGACGCGTGCAATCCTTCACAAACGCAAAAGCCATTCGGGCTGCTACACTTCGCGAACGCGGCAGGTCTTTCGCGAACGTGGCAGGTCCTTCGCTAACGCGAAGAAGGCCTGACGCCCAGACCTCAAAACAGAACCAAAACAGGATTTTACCCATTTTTCATAAACTCTCCATTAGAGCTCGGCCTAGGTGCGATTGTGAAGGGAAAACGCAACATCAATTTATAGGTTTGTACTCTTTAACTTATTTTCTTCCATTTTCTATCATCACCTATTAAATTCCTAGCCTTAATCTTTGTTCTTTCATGCTAGAAAACTTGGTATTTAGGAAGAATTGGGGGGTTTTTGCAAATTGGGGAATTAGATCTCAATTTGGGGTCGGATTCCGAAACTAATTATATAATCAGGCTCGGGGGGTGAATGAGTGAATAGAGTTTGGTCCGAACCTCGGGTTTTGATCAAGCGAGTGCGGGGTCAATTTTTGACTTTTTGGGTGAAAGTTAGGGGAATCTAAGGACCCGTTTGGCCATAGAATTTGCCAAAATAAACTTGGATTTTATTTGACAAACACATATTTGGCCATAGATTTTGCCTATATTTTGGCCAAATCCCAAGTCCCAAATTCCAAATCCCAAAACCAGCTCAATAGATGGTTTTGGGCCAAAATATCACTATTATATTTTTTAAAAATTGCCCCAAACTTTTATATTTTATAAAAGAGCTCACAATTTATTATTTTGTAACGATGTTGCTTCGTTTTCTCAGTCATCTGATGGTGTATCATATAGTTCATTATAAATATAATAATTTTGTATCAAATTTATTTATGTTCAGGACTATGGTTTGCGATAATATAATGAATGTTATTGATAATGGTATTGTTGGGTATTTGTGATAGTTTTTAAAACTTGTGGATATAAGTCATGTTTTATGTTTTTCCAAATCAAACTTCACCCAAAATAGATGTCCAAACACATTTTCATCTTCAAACCAAACTTCACCCAAATCAGATTTTTCAGAATAAATTTGGGAATCTATGGCCAAACGCTAACTAAATTTATGCATTGTAATTGATTTCTTTAGCAATATTTGATATTATTGAGTCGTTTGTGGATAGATACGAGTTATTTGGAGGTGGATTCTAGAGGAAAAGCTGTAATTGAGCATTGAGTGACCTGTGGAGCGAGGTAAGTATTGTGTGTAACTTTGACTTGAGGGAATTAGGAACCCTCAGACTATTTGCTATGTGAAATTCATGTGAGCGGCGTATATGTGAGGTGACGAGTACTTATGCGCCGCCAATTTATTTGGGTTTTCCTCATTTCCCATTTTCTCATATTATCTCTTTCCCTGTCTTAATTGTTACATGCTCCAATTGTGTTCCCCTGCCTAATTGCTACTTGTTAGACATTGTTTTCTCTTGTTCATGATATTGTTCTTTCCATAGTTCCATTATCTCCTATTATTTGCTTCAGCTGTTTTACCGGTACCTTTCTGCTGTATATTCTGAATTGGTCTCGCTGTGTAGTATTACTTATGTGAACTTTCTTGATGTACACGATTCCTATTTGTTTCAGTTTGAGGTTTAAGTTTTGTAAAAAAATTCTGTGACTTAAATTGTGAAATTTCTGTACATATTGAGTAATTAATATTGATATGGTGGGTCGGGTTGCACGTCGTAACAGGAGGAATAAGGGTGATATATATTGAGGTGGAATAAGGGTGATTTGATACTGAACGGTGGGAACAGGTTGCACTCCGCAATAGGTATAATAAGGGTGGATTGTTTGGTGGAATAAGGGTGAACTATGATTGTATTATTGTGATATGGTGGGATCGGGTTGCACGCCGCTACACTTTTATTTATATTCACTGTCATTTATGATATTATGAGGAAATAAGGGAGGAATATGAGATGTACGGTGGGACCGGGTTGCGCGCCGCAACAACCTGTGTGTTTATGTTTTCCCTGAACTGTGTTAGCCTTATGGTATTCTCTTTTGCACTTAAGGATTGGTAATCTCTGAACACTGTTGATATATCTCCGGGAGTTGATGTATTTCTTGTAATTTACTGCTTTCTTCTATTCTGGTGTCCTATCCTGCTTTTATTATATATACTGCGTATAAGTTGTAGTGTGAGTGACCCGTCTTAGCCTCGTCACTACTTCGTCGAGGTTAGGCTCGGCACTTACTAGTACATGGGGTCAGTTTTACTAATACTGCACTCTGCACTTTCTGTGCAGATTTTGGTGCTGGTTCGAGCTGATCATGACGTTGGCTGCATGATTCGTCTGATAGGAGACCCAAGGTAGATCTGCCGGCGTCCGCAGACCCTGACGTCCCCTTCTATACATTACACTTTACTGTTTCTTTCATTTCAAAAATAGTTGTATCTCCTTCAAACCTTTACTTGTAGAAAAATCTTAGAAGTTCGTGAATTGTGACTCCAGATCCGGGTAGTAGTATGTATATATTGAGGCTGTTATAAATTTTCGCACTCATTTTTAACTCGGTATAGCTTATTTGTTGTTAATTACTAAAATGTGAAAGAATTGGCTTAATGATTCTCAAACGTTGGCTTGCCTAGCAAGTGAAATGTTAGACGCCATCACGGTCCCGACGGTGAGAATTTCGGGTCATGACAGCGGCAAATATTCCGCTTCTGCGGGGATGCCCCCAGCTACCCGCTTCCGCTTCTGCGCCTTTCCTTTCGCATCTGCGCCTTCGCAGGTGCGGACATTCCCTCGCACTTGCGCTCCTGCCCAGCTCGCCCAGCATCGCTCCTGCGACCCTCATAGCTGCTTCTGCGGCTCCGCACCTACGACCCTAACCTCGCAGGTGCGGTTACACCAGGAGACAGCAGCCTCATCATTTCTTCCAAGTCCAAACTCGATCCGTTGACTATCCGGAATCCACCCGAGGCCCTCGGGACCCCAACCAAATATACCAATGATAGTAAAAAAATATCATATATAAATTTAATAAATTATCTTTAGAAAATAGTGCTAATTGTACATTTTCTTTGTAGGGAATAATAAAATTATAAAAATATCAATAACTCTATCACTTGGAGAATCCTGGAGCAACATAGACACAACTTCCGTAACAATCAAATTTGGTCTTTGCCACAATTAATTTTTAAATAAAAGGAGAAAAAAGAAAGAAAGAAAAGAAAAATCCCAAGCACAAAGAAGGCACATGTGCATTCTGCACAATTCAGCAAACAAGTGGGCTAAAACCACTTGCCAACTTGGACAAATAATTGGCGTGAGCACCAATCTTGAAACTAAAGCCAAAATGCAACTTGCCAACTTGCAACTTGAGATTTGCCAAGTTTAGACACAGCCGTGGAATCTATAAATAGCATCATTAGGAGCTGCTCAGAGGGGGGAAGGAGCAAAATATAATTTCTCTATCTTCAAAAGTCATTTTCTTTCTTCTTCGTTTTCAGTTATTCAGTATAGGAAATTACTCTAGTTCTCGTTTTTAATTAAATAGTGAAAATTATTCTCCTTGAATATTTCTTTCTATTTTTTATTATTTAATGGGTAAGAATATTTCCGTTGCTAGTACTAACTCCAGTATAAAATAACTTTTCTTGTGGTGGGAGAATGACAGATCTTAATATTTTTATATAATAGTAGATATTATTCCTCAATTTCACATGCTTGAACTAGAGCTTTTTCATTTAAATTTTATCTGCTTTATAGTTAGATGTTATTTAATTTGTTAACACCTATCTATTTCGTACTACATATTAACTTCTTACTAATTTTGTAATCGAGAGAGGCAGAAGAAGTAATATGGTTAATTTTGGAATTGATAGATGTTAACTTTTATTTAGTGACATCTAGCTCTTACATGTTAAAATTGATTCTACACTTATTTATAATCGAAAGAAGCGAATACTGTAGTAATCAGTTATAACAAATAAGGTAACCGAAAGAGACTTACTAAAAAAACATGTTTTAGTTCAAGTATATATTTCTGGTTCTTTAGTATTACTATTTTGAAGATTAATTTGTATAACCGAGAGGAGCGCAATTAATTATTCAACTTGAGTAATAATATATATTTGTAATCGTGAGAGGCATTTATACATTTTTGAAAAATAGAAATTGAAGAATAATAATTCTACTACATAATAAAAATATTAGGTGAAGTCAAGATCCCAACATCTTTTATTATATTTGTGAAAAACAAAATATTTTTTATTGCTTTATTCATGCATTTTTAGTTAGTTAATTCACAAGTCATTTCTTTTTTATTTTCTCAAATAGTAATTAAAACAAGAAACGTCTCTAGAATAGATAAATCAATCTCTGTGGGTTCGACATCTTTTTATACTATTATTTGACAGAGTACGAGCAAGAATTTTACATTCACCATAAACTCGTCAACCAACACGTCCCAAAATATATTACGAACTTAGTCGAACCTTTAAATCACATCAAACAATGCTAAAAATACGAATCACCCTCCAATTCAAATTTAAAGAACTTTGAAACTTCAAACTTCTACCTTCGATGCCGAAACCTATCAAATCGTGTCCGATTGACCTCAAATTTTGTACACAACTCATAATTGACATTACGAACCTATTCCAACTCCTGGAATCGAATTTCGACCCCGATATCAAAAAGTCCACTCCCGGTCATACTTTTCAAAAACCTTCAAATTTCCATTTTTCATAAAATGAACCCGAAATGACCTACGCACCTCCAAATCCACTTCTGGACGCGTCCCTAAGTCCAGAATCACCATACAGGGCTATTCCCAGGCTTGGAATCCCAATCGGACCTCGATAACATTGAAATGTACTTTAACCCAAATTCATGAAATTCTTCCTAAATGCCAACTTCTACAATAGGCGCTGAAACGCTCCCGAGTCATCCAAAACTCGATTTGGACATACGCCCAAGTCCAATATCATCATACGAACTTGTTGGAACTTTCAAATCATGATTCCGAGGTCGTTTACTCAAAAATCACCCTTTAGTCAATTCCTCCAACTTAAAGCTTCCTAAATTAGAATTTTCTTTCCAAATCAACTCCGAACTTCCTGAAATTAAATTCCGACCACGCGTACAAGTCATAACATCTAAAGTGAAGTTGCTCAAGGTCTCAAACTGCTGAATGACGCACTAGAACTCAAAACGACCGGTCGGGTCGTTACAATGGGTGTTCACATTTTGTGACTTTTGTCAGATTTCGAGACGTGAGCCTGGGGGGCTGGTTTGAACCTATTTCGGATTTTGGCTTATAATTTTGTATTTTTCTTGTGGAATTGATTCTTTTCGCCTATATTAATTATATCGTACTGCTTGTGGCTCGATTCGGGGCGTATGGAGATTGATTCGAGGGGCAAAGATATTGCGGAGTAGGATTTTGCGCGGTTTGAGGTAAGTAACTATTTTAAATCTGGTCCTGAGGGTATGAAACCATGAATTTTGGTATGCTGTGATTATTTTGGAGGTGACGCACATTCTAGGTGATGAGCGTGTGGGCGTGCACCGTGGGCGATTGGGACTTGGTCCGTCCGTGAGACTGTAAAGTCGAATAGCTTATTGCTAATTACATGTTCCTCTGTCTTCAAGAAATTTGACTGCCATTCTTGTTAGAAACCATGCTTAGGCCATATGTTATCACTGTTGGGACCCGTAGCGGTCTAGTACTTGGTGATTAACTGTTATTTGTTGTCTTGAACTCAGTCACAGTGCTACTTGCGAGTCATATCTCTGCTTCCTTTTATTTTATTGTTGACACTTGTTATTATCTCTTTTGGTTGATTTATATGATTTCTGAAAGCCCGATAGGGCTGGAGAGGTTAGTGACTGAGATAGGGCCTGAGTGCCGAGCTGTGAGCTATGTAAGGGTATATGGATCGGGTTGCACGCCGCAACGAACCTTATGGCTATTTATGGACTGTGGATCGGGTTGCACGCCGCAATGAGCCTTATGGCTACTTATAGGATTGGGTCGGGCTGCACGCCGTAGTGATATAGCGCTTGGGCTGAAAGGAGACCCTCCGGAGTCTGCACGCCCCCAGTGAGCGCAGGTACCTATTGAGTGTGAGTACTGAGGTCTGAGAGCCGAGTGATTGAGCTATTGTGACGAGTTGAGTGACTGTTTCCCTGAGAGGCTGTACTTGTTTTTTATTTGTTGATGCACTTAGTTGCTATCTGTCATTGTTGTGAAATTTATGAAAGATTTTATATCCGAATTACCTGCACTTTAACTGTATAAAACTGATTTGACTTAAAATGCCGGATTTGAAAGCATGTCTATTCTTTGCTGGAATTATTAAAAATGAACTATCTTTGTATCGCTCGTCACTACCTTCTCAGTTCCTTATTTATTTTTGTTACTTACTGAGTTGGTTGTACTCACGCTACACCCTGCACTTCGTGTGCAGATCCAGTATTCCCGATCGTAGCGGGTGTTGATATTTGAGCAGCTGATTCCGGAGACTATCAAGGTAGTTGCATAGCGTTCGCATGCCTTGGCTCTCCTTCATTATCTTATTCGCATTTCAGTTCTTACTCCTTAGATGTTGTATTAGACTGCTCCTGGTATAGATGCTCATGTACTCAGTGACACCCCGATGTCGGACTATTTTTCGCACTTATGCTATTGGGTTTTACCTCGTTTTTATGGGAAAAAAACCCCCGATCATTTTAAATGTCTTAATTTATTTCTGTTAAATGTAAAAAGTATTTTATTGTTTTTTGGAAATGTCGGCTTGCCTAGTATCACGATAGGCGTCATCACGACGGATTAGGTTTTAGGTCGTGACACTAACTAACTTGCTCCCAAGTAATTTTATAATAGATGGATATTCACTCTTAATGTTATTTATAACATAAACTATTATGTTACTAGAAAAGGCAATTATAAGTGAATGTCTATAACAACAAAGAAGAATTAGTCTAAAAGGACACTCACCAACCACTTAATCTAAAAATAATCAGCAAATTAGAACTTTATACATATTTTTCAAGTTACTAACAGAATCTTTATAGAACTTTATATTTATATATATATATATATATATAATATTCTAATAAAGATTCTGTTAATAACTTGAAGAATATGTTTGAACTTGTGCGGCACGCACCTCTAATGCACCTGAATATTCCGAACTTAGATCACACTGTAGTAGCGACATTCCAATCTATTAAACATGCTGAAACCAACTTGTAGAGGTCCAATTTTTCTTTTGACAAGGCCCATTTAGAAACTTTGGTGTTAACATTGATGATGAGAAGTTTTCATACACATGCTGTATATGTCTTGAAATTACGTATATAAAAATAACAAAGATCAATTAATTACCGGAAGAAAAGACTGAAAGTAATGTAACACACAACATAAGAAGAAACAAAAGAAAAACGTCCGACAAATCTTTCTTCAAGATCATATGCCCAATTAAAACTAGCGGTGGAAGTTACAAAGATCATTATGAAGTACAATGAAGATAACGGAGGAAGAAATTAAAAAGGAAAAAAGTAAAGAAACAGAAAGAGAAAACAAACAACCAATCAAGCTACAGTGCTTGACACAACACTTCTTTTAAAAGGCAATGCTAAAATATCAACTCAAAGTAGTACTTTGGCCTTTGGTTTTTGATTTGATATCCAAACGTGTTTAGAGCACGAGAAACAAGATTTATGTGATTTGGTAATTTTGCCTACTTCACGGCCACACAAAAAATAACTCTTTATTAATTGAAGAGAAAAAGAAGAAGTTGAGGGATGATTTGCAAATGAAAATGCATACCTCTTTTATAGGCATTTGAATGCCCTGCCGAGGTAAGCGCTTACATCATATGAATGCCGATGTAAGCGCTTACATCATACGAATGCCGATGTAAGTGCATACATCATAAGAATGCCGATGTAAGCGCTTACATCATAAGTTCATCTCTTTTTTATTTTTCTTTTTTTTTGTCCACTTTTCTTTCTTTCACATACAACAACAAGTTTGCTACTATCAATCTCCCCCTCAAACCAATGGTACATCAAGAAAGAAATTAAAATAAAGATTTGTTATTCTCTGGTGGAGCCTTCACCCTATCAGTCTTGAAGGCTAACTGAGACAGTGCACAACCTCAGTTTGTCAACACCGACAACTTTGGTCAACATCTCTGATAGGTTCTTTGATCCTGGTATCTTCTGCATGTAAAGAGTTTCTTCACTTATAAACTCTCGGATATGATGATACCTCAACTGGATATGCTTCTATCTTGCATGAAACACTGGATTCTTGGAAAGATGAATTGCACTCTGGCTATCGCTGAAAAGCTCACAATTGTCCTACTCTTTACCTAACTCTTTAAGAAAATTCTTGAGCCAAATCATCTCTTTTCCACCTTTTGAGATTGCCATATACTCTGCTTCAGTGGTAGATAGAGCAACACTTTTCTGAAGTCTAGACATCCAGCTAACGGCAGTACCACCCAAGGTGAATATGTAGCATGTGGTTGTCACGACCCAAAAATCACATCACAGGCGTCGTGATGGTAACTAGTCTCTAAGATTAGGTAAGCCGATCTCAATTATATTTTGAAGCTTTTTTTAAAAATAAAAAAAAACTAACAGCGGAAATAATTACAATATACAACCTCCCAAGACTGGTAGTACTGAGTCACGAACTCTAACTTAATACATAGAATTATCACGAGGACCGAATATACAATACTGTTTGATTACAAGTTAACAGTACAATGAAAAGAAATGACTGCAAGGGACTGCGACGACCAAGCAGCTCTACCTTGAATCCTTACGATCACACTTTAACTCTGATCAAGTCTGTTATCTTCAATACAGACGTCTCCGTACCGATTCGCAAGACTCTACTAGAATCGTTCGTGACTCGTAGAACCTATGAACCTAGAGCTTTGATACCAACTTGTCACGACCCAAAAATCCCACCACAGGTGTCGTGATGGCACCTAGTCTATAAGACTAGGTAAGCCGATCTCAATTACATTTTGAAGCTATTTTTTCTTTTTTAAAAAAAACTAACAGCGAAAATAATTACAATATACAACCTCCCAAGACTGGTAGTACTGAGTCACGAACTCTAACTGAATACATAGAATGATCACGAGGACCAAATATACAATACTATTTGATTACAAATTAACAGTACAATGAAAAGAAAAGACTCCAAGGGACTGGGACGATCAAGCAGCTCTACCTTGAATCCTTACGATCCCGCTTTAACTCTGCTCAAGTCCGTTATCTTCAATACCTGGCTCTGCACAAAAATATGCAGAAGTGTAGTATGAGTACGTCATGGTCGGTACCCAGTAAGTATCAAGACTAACCTCAATTGAGTAGAGACGAGGTACAGTCAAGGCACTCACTAGTCTAATAACCTGTGCAATATAATATACAAGATAATAGGAAACAAATAACAACAGGTTAACATGAAATAACCAGTGACATGCACAACAGACAACAAGAATACCATTAATATCACTCAACAATTAATAAATACAAGTACACCCAATTAAATCAAGTCCTTCAAATAAATGTCTTTCCCATATAATTCTTCCAAATAATTCTCTTTCAAATATAATTTTCTCAAATAATTATTTTTCAAATATAATTCTTTCAATAAATCTTTTCAAATATAATTTCCTCAAATAAATATCTTTCAAATACAATTCTTTCATATAATACTTTCTAAGTAAAATCCTTCCAAATAAATATTTTAAATATAATTATTTCAATTAAAACGTCACCGTGTGACACCTCATTTCATAATCATAAAAATACGGGTCTCAACACATTTTTATATTTGTTTTATAAACACGGGTCTCAGCCCATTTTTCATGTTTCCACAACAACTACACGGACAACTCACGTGCCAAATATCATTATCATTTCATCACAGCACCTCGTGCCCACATTTCATATCACCATTGCACGGACAATTCACGCGCCAAATATTCTCATTATTTACTCACGGCACCTCGTGCCCATATTTATTTTATAGTCCGTCAAGCAATAGCCATAGGCTCTCAATTTCAACATAAATTAGATTGTTATCAATTTATCAACAACAAGACAAGTTGCACAAAGTATAGAAATAAACACAAAAAAATCACAACATCACATGAAAATTATCAACACCACAATCCCACATCATCTCATATCGTTCCTGACAATAGCCACCCTTATCGCTCCTATTGCCATCCTTATCACTCCTATAGCCACCCTTATCGCTCCGCCCAGACAATATTCCGACAAACACTGACAACAGAATGTGAGGCATGAAAACCTCATGATTACTTACTCGGATTAATGAGTCACATTTAACGCCACCTGGGCACTCACCTCATAGACTAAAACTCAATGTTTACATCACGAAAATGGCTGAATATGAATAGAAATATACACAAGAATTATCAAATAAGCCTAACAGGCATGAATCCCTATTAATATTATTGTACATATTAATTTCACAAAGGGATAATTTTAAACTCATAAATATCTCACCACAAGGATCTCGTCCTTACATAACTTCTACCGCGGCTTGCAGCCCGGTTTAAATATTTCACATCATATAAAAAAATGCGAGGATCTCGTCCTCAAATCCGAATCACAATTATGTTTCACATTGTACCAACTGAAATTTTCAATTTCCTTTCTTTCTTCTTTTCAATATATTTCATAAATAATTTTCACAACATATAATGGACCATCATACCGGTAGGGCGTATGATTCATAAAAAATGGAATCAATTATTCCGAAACACATTAAACCCACTGTATTGAATAATAAAATTTTGCTTTTGGACTTATAGCCCTCAATGATGCACAAAATTAAAATGACAGACACAAGCTCACATCTTCAAATCTCCCAACAGGGGTAACATATAAGTGGGTCACCAATTTATGAAGCTCACCCATAAGTGGAGCATAATATGAGGACTCACCTTAATATTTAGAACCGAATCAAATTAAGGGAAATTATCCTTTATAATAAAAAATCAGGATCGTACCTGTAACGATACCATCTGGTGTATTGGCCCCAGCCAAATCATAGCGATTATATCAACGGGTCGGGCCTCCACCTCTTAGGCGCCCACTACCCGCCTGTCCTCCACCTCTAGATGACTGTGCACGTGGAGAATCAACTGGAATAAAGCTTGTAGCTAGAGTGTTCTGATGAAATCCACCCCTCCCAAGTCTGGGACAATCTCTCATGATATGTCTAGTATCAACACACTCATAACAACCCTTCTAAGGTCGCGGCTGCTCGTACTGAGTCTGTGCCGGATAACTGGAATAACCACTGTAAGAATCTCGTACCGATGGTGCACTATAAACTGGAGCACTCCGA
>AWOL01S0034630.1:7130-19331 GCA_000715115.1 Nicotiana otophora | reverse complement strand
TCTCTTTCAAATATAATTTTCTCAAATAATTATTTTTCAAATATAATTCTTTCAATAAATCTTTTCAAATATAATTTCCTCAAATAAATATCTTTCAAATACAATTCTTTCATATAATACTTTCTAAGTAAAATCCTTCCAAATAAATATTTTAAATATAATTCTTTCAATTAAAAAGTCACCGTGTGACACCTCATTTCATAGTTATAAAAATGCGGGTCTCAGCCCATTTTTCGTGTTTCCACGGTACCTCGTGCCCATAATTAAATCATCATATTTTTCCGGCACCTCGTGTCCATAATTAAATCATCATATGTTTCCGGTACCTCATGCCCTCATTTCATATCACAACTGCACGGACAACTCACGTGCCAAATATCATTATCATTTCATCACAGCACCTCGTGTCCACGTTTCATATCACCACTGCACGGACAATTCACGTGCGAAATATTCTCATTATTTACTCACGGTACCTCGTGCCCATATTTCATTTTATAATCCATCTGGCAATAGCCATAGGCTCTCAATTTCAACATAAATTAGATTGTTATCAATTTACCAACAACAAGACAAATTGCACAATGTATAGAAATAAACACAAGAAAATCACAACATCACATGAAAATTATCAACACCACAATCCCATATCATCACATATCGTCCATGACAATAGCCACCCTTATCGCTCCGCCCAGACAATATTCCAACAAACATAACAACAGTGAAATGCCACCCTTATAACCACATAATATCAACGGTGAAATACCACACTTATCTCCTCAAAATAACAACTCACACAACACAACAATTTACACGGGAAATTATCACAGCAACATAACAAAAATCAATTCATATCACAAATTGCCCAATGGCCACAACCAAATTCCAAAGCTATAACCAAGTTAATTAATTACACAACAAATAGCCAAAAGCTCCACACAATGTGTACAACACCCAAAAACAATCAATAAAGATAGAAATTACTCAACATAAAGCAAAGTCTTCATAAAAATCAAATTTCAATAATTATATAAACACTTCTTCTTAAGCTCATTTAATTAATTATTTGCAGAGGGGAAAATACAAAAAATGAAATTAAATTCCAATAATTATCAAACAGCAAATTCACGAAATTTCATAATAATTAAATAACAATCGCATCACATTGTCATATAACAACAGAGTCAACAATAAGGATTTAGGCACGACAAGTAGATGACTAAATACATGCCAACAATTATCCAATTTACTACACAATATGCTCTAGACGTTAACTCAATAAACTTTGCACATATAAACCAAGTACGTACTCGTCACATCGCGTACATGATTTTTAATTACACAAATTGCACATAAGACTCAATGCCTAAGGGAAAATTCCCCCACTCGAGGTTAAGCAAAACACTTACTATATTGAAGTTATGCCGATATTCCAAAATCGCCTTCTTGCTTGAATTTGACCTCCAGACACCTCAAATCTATCCATATCAATTGTATAATTTCATTAAAATTCATCGGAAATAATTTCGAATAATAACACGTCGACTTAAAAATTTATACCAAAAAGTCAACAAAGGTCAACGTCGGGCTCGCCTCTCGGAACCCAACATATTTTTCATAAAATCCGAACACCCATTTCGATATGAGTTCAACCATACCAATTTCATCAAATTCCGATACCATTTCGTCTCTCAAATCGTGATTTTTCATTTTGAAAAGTTTTCTTCAAAAACCACCATTTCCTCAACTGAAAATACAATCTAAATGATAAACATAAAGATAGAATCATGAAAATAAATAAATTCTAGGTGAAGAATACTTACCCAATCGATTTTCTTGAAAAACCCACAAGTAATCGCTCAATATCGAGTTCTATAAGTCAAAATATGATAAAAATGGCCTAACCCTCGATTTGAAAATCTTATATTTTGCCCACGTGATTGTGCATCGCGAACGCGGAAAAAGGATCGTGTTCGCGAAGAAGAAAAATGAACTGCCCAGTTGTGCTTCGCGAACGTGATGGGTTGTTCGCGAACGCGGAGAGGAAATATCTAATGGCCCATGACTGACTTACGCGAACGTGGGAAAAGGTCCGCGAACGTGAAGAATAAGAACAGGAAACCTTCGTGAATGCGAGATGCTCTTCGCGAACGCGAAAAAGAAACATGAGGCTGCCATGAAGAGCTTCGCGAACGCGAGTGTCTAATCACGAATGCGGTGGAGGAAAAGACAAACCTTCGCAAACGTGAACGCCAAAAAGAAGTATAAGGTGGTCAGCAGTAACTCTTCGTGAATGCGAGGTGATCTTCGCGAACGCGAAGAAGAACACCAGAAAATAGAAACAACAGTTCACAAATAGAAGAAAATGGTCCGTAGCCCATCCGAAACACACCCGAGGCCCCCGGGACCCCATCTAAACATAGCAACAAGTTTCACAGCCTAACACGGACTCGCTCGAGGTCTCAAATCACATCAAATAATACCGAAAATACAAATTGCACCACGAATCGAACTTATGAACTTCCAAAACTTCCAACTTCTAAAACTCGTGTCGAAACCTATCAAAGCAACCCGGAATGACGTCAAATTTTCCAGGCACGTCTCGAATGACATTACGGAGCCTTTCCAAGTCTGGAAAATATATTCCGACCCCGATATCAAAAAATCAACCCCCCGGTCAAACTTTCCAAAATTTTGAGTTTCGCCATTTCAAGCTTAATTCCACTACGGACCTCCAAATAATTTTCCGGACAC
Source organism: Nicotiana otophora (assembly GCA_000715115.1). NCBI lineage: Eukaryota > Viridiplantae > Streptophyta > Magnoliopsida > Solanales > Solanaceae > Nicotiana > Nicotiana otophora. Next base: position 16,574 of record AWOL01S0034630.1, on the reverse strand, counting down.
GCTCCCAAGTCCAAAATCATCATACGGATCTAACAGAACCGACAGAACTCCATTCCAGTGTCGTCTTCACACAGTTCCAACTACGGTCAAAATCCTAAGACTTAAGCTCCCTTTTTAGGGACTAAGTGTCCCAAATCACTCCGAATCATCCGCAAATCAAACTCGACCATACACACGGATCATAATACATATTACGAGGTTGCTCGAGGCCTTAAGTCACTGAACGAGGTGTAAATTCTTAAAATGACAAGTCGGGTCGTTACAGTGGTACCTTTTCGACTATCCAGATTGTCGCCTAAATTTGCATCAGCAAAACCTTGTAAGATAATATTTCTCCTTTTAAAACAAAGTGCCATACCTGAGGTGCCTTTGAGATATCGCAATATCTATTTTACACCTTCCCAATGCTCATTTCCTGGATTTGACATGTATCTATTGACAACTCCAACTGCATGGGCTATGTCAGGTCTAGTGCAAACCATAGCATACATCAAACTTCCTACTGCTAAAGCATATGGAACTTTGGACATGTACTTCCTTTCTTCATCTGTCTTAGGTGATTGGTCCTTCGACAGATTAAGATGGCTTCTGAGTGGAGTGCTTCTAGTCTTTGCATCATGAAGACTGAACCGGCTTAGTACCTTCTGTATGTACTTTTCTTGAGACAATTTTAAGGTTCCTTCAGACCTATTTCTGCTAATCCTCATCCCAAGCATTTGCTTAGCTGGTCCTAAGTCTTTCATTTCAAACTCCTCCGCTAGTTGTTGCTTAACCATGTTGATTTCATTTATGCTAGATCCTGCAATTAGCATATCATCAACGTACAATAGTAAAATAATATAGGATTTATCAAGATTTTTGATATAATAACAATGGTCTATCTCACATAGTGTGAAACCATTATTATGCATGAATCCATCAAATTTCTTGTACCATTGTTGGGGTGCTTGTTTCAAACCATACAAACTCTTTTGCAGCTTACACACAAGGTTTTCTTAACCAGAAACTTGAAAACCTTCAGGTTGCTTCATGTAGATGTCTTCTTCAAGGTCACTATGCAAGAAAGCAGTTTTAACATCTAGCTGCTCCAAATGCAAATTTTCTGTAGCTACGATACTTAGCACCAACCTGATAGTAGTTAATTTGACTACAGGAGAGAAGATCTCGGTGTAATCAATCCCTTCCTTCTGCTGAAAGCCTTTTACTACTAATCGTGCTTTGTATCTTTTCTTACCATCATGCTCTTCCTTGACCCTGTACACCCACTTGTTTTGCAATGCCTTCTTGCCTTTTGGTAACTCTATAAGTATCCATATTTTATTCTTTTGAAGAGAATTCATCTCTTCTTTCATGGCTAGCTTCCACTTATCAGAGCTTATCACCTGTATTGCTTCAACAAAATGCTCTGGTTCTCTAGCATCAGTCAGAAGTAAATAGTGGAGAGAGAGAGAGAGAGAGAGAGAGAGAGAGAGAGAGAGAGAGAGAAAGTTAACCTATCTGGAGCATTCGTTATTCTTTTAGATCTCCTTAATGTAGGTTTAGGATTAACTGATCCCGAATTTGATTCAAGTCCTGACTACAGATCTGGTTCTCCATCTGATTCTATCTCTGGTTCTGGTTCTGATTCTGATCCAAATTCGACTTCTGGTTCAGCATCTTCAATTTCAGATCCAATTGTAGTCTCTCTAGCCACTTCATTTTCTGAGATTTCTTCTAAGTCAACTATTTTAGATATCTGTCTACTGGTGCTGGTTGGTTCTACTTCAAGCTTGTCTTTGTACATCACATTTTCATTAAATGTGACATTCCTGTATATTAGGATCTTTCTATTCTGATCATCCCAAAATCGATAACCAAAATTATCATCACCATAGCCAATAAAGAAACATTTCTTGGCCTTAGGATCAAGCTTATCTCTATCATTAGAGTTTACATGCAATAAGCAACACAACCAAAAATTTTCAGATGTGAGAGAGTTACCTTCTTTCCTATCCATACCTCCTCAGGAATTTCAAACTTCAGCGGTACAGAGGGTCCTCTATTTATGAGGTAAGCTGCCGTGTTAACAACCTCAGCCAAAAAATACTTTGGCAATCCAGAATGTATTCTCATACTTTTGGCTCGTTCATTTAGGGTTCTGTTCAGCCTCTCAGCAACGCCATTTTGTTTCGGTGTTCCAGGAACTGTCTTGATCATTCTGATACCATTCTTAGAGCAGAATGCTTTCAACTCTTGACTATTACACTCTCCTCCATTGTCAGACTTTAGACATTTTAACTTTAGACTTGTCTGATTTTCAAATTCAGTTTTCCATCTTTTAAAGGTAACAAACACATCAGATTTATTTTTCAGAAATAAACCCATACCTTTCTTGCGGAATCATCAATGAAGGTGACATAATAGCGTGAGACTCCCAGAGAAGTTACAGGTGCTGGTCCCCACACATCTGTATGCACTCGTTCCATCTTCTCTTTCTTTGGCGTCCTTCCCATCTTTGAGAAACTAACTCTCTTTTGTTTCCCGTAAATGCAATCTTCGCACAAACCTAATTCAACATGCTTTAGGTTTGGCAACTTTTCTTTGGATGCCAACAACTTCATTCCCTTCTCACTCATATGTCTGAGCCTCCGGTGCCACAATGTTGTATCACGACCATGATCAACTATTGCTATAGTATCTCACTATATTGCATTTGCATACAGTGTTCCCATCTTGAAGCCTCGTGCCACAACGAAATTTCCTTTGGTTATCTTCCACGATCTGTTACCGAATGTTGTTGTATATCCTTCATTATTAATCTGACCCATAAATATCAGATTTTTCTTGAGGCCAGGAACATGTCGGACATTTTGAAATTTCTATAGCGTGCCTTGTGAAGTCTTTATATGAACTTCAACTTTCCCGACAATGTCCAGAGGTTCGTCGTCTGCTAGATAAACTTTCCCAAATTTTCCAGCAATATATTTTTGCAATAATTCTTTGCATGATGTAGAGTGAAAGGAAGCACCTAAGTCGAGAATCCAAGATTCGACTGGACTGTCTGCATAACAAATTAGTGCATCACCGACTTGTTCAACAATTGTATTTGCTTAATTATCATCCTTGTATTGATCGTTCTTCTTCTTCTTTGGATCTCTACACTGACTACTGTAGTGGCCCTTTTATCTCCCTCTTCTCCTTGACTTTGATCTGCCACAACCATGACTTTGTCCTCTTTAGCTGTTTCTCCCCCTGCTTTAGGTATTCAAAGAAGATCTTGGGGAATCACTTGATTCTCTTTATATCTTTGCTTAGAACCAAGTACCTAATATCATCCAATTTGAGTTTGGTACTTCCCGATGAACTCCTAACTGCAGTTACTGTTGCAGACCAACTCTCCGGTAGAGATAATAGTAGAATCAATGCCCTGACTTCGTCATCGAATATTATATTGATACAACTCAACTGAGTTAATATTACATTGAACTCATTGATATGTTACGTAACAGATCCACCTTCTGTCATCTTTAGGTTGAACAATCGACGCATCAAATAGACTTTATTTGAAGCAGATGGCTTCTCGTACATATTTGATAATGCCTTCATCAGGCCTGCAGTGGTCTTCTCATTAATGATGTTAAACGCCACATTTCGTATTAGCGTCAAACGAATCACACCAAGAGCTTGGCGATCTAATAGATCCCAATCCGTTTTGGCCATATTCTCTGGTTTTACCTAAGTTAGAGGTAAGTGTAACTTTTTCTGGTACAAATAATCCTCTATTTGCATTTTCCAGAATCCAAAATCTTTGCCATTGAACTTGTTAATCTTAACCTTCCCTTCTTCCGATGCCATTTTTCACAAAAACAATTTATGTGAATAGTGCCTGTGAATATTAACGATGATCAATAATGTCTCACTATCTGTGAATAGTACCTGCGAATAGTGCCTGTGAATAGTAACGATGATCAATAATGTCGCACTATTCTTGAGAATAGTACCTGCACCGATACCGTACTTTTCTACTAGAATTACACTATATGTGCTCTCATACTATTATTGGGAAACGTGTCACGCTAATAGAAGGGAAAATATTTGAAAGAGAAAAGCAATAAATTGCACAAGACAAGACAAGATTTACATGGTTCGGCAATTTTGCCTACTCCACGGCCACACAAAGAATAACTCTTTATTAATTGAAAAGAGAGAAGAAGTTGAGGAATGATTTGCAAATGCAAATGCATACCCCTTTTATAGGCATTTGAATGCCCTGCCGAGGTAAGCGCTTACATCATACGAATTCCGATGTAAGCGCATACATCATACAAATGCCGATGTAAGCGCTTACATCATAAGTTCATCTCTTTTTTATTTTTCTTTCTTTTATTTTGTCCACTTTTCTTTCTTTCACATACAACAACAGGTTTATTACTATCAGTTTGGTTATCTTTTTTTCCATTTAAAAGGTAAAAGAAGAAGTTGGTAATGACTGGTGAGAGCTTAGTGAAGAGTTTTGAGATGACACATTGCGGGCATGTGCCTGTCCTTATTGTTTGGTTGGGAAATGAGAATTATTATTTTGACACTTTCTTCCCGGGTGGGGCTTTGGATTTTGGAGTAGCCATTATCTTTTCTTCTCCTTTCCCTTGCTGAAGTGATTTTGTTTTTGCTTTCTATATTTTTTTTTAAATTTATTTCTTTTAAATATATTTATTTTATAAAGGTGTACATACCAACTATTTCATTTCCTATAATCTTTAGATTTATCTTATTATTGGACATGCTCCTAGTTAGGTCAATCGTGAAAGGAAAATTAATTTTTTCTCTCATATCATACTATGTGCACTACTTATAATGCTCGGGTTATTTCACTTATTATAGTGATAGCATCCTAGGAAGCTCAATTCTATTCAAGGATAAGGGTGAAGCTTTAAAATCACAAAGAGGGCCTTTAACAAGATCTCAAGCTAAAAGGTTGCAAAACAAGGTCATTGGACTTCAAAAGCGAATAAAGATTTTATTAGTTAGGAGGAAGAGCTCAAGGATAAAGGGCATGAGTTGTCTAGGTATTATAATTATTTTATGGTCCAAATTCATGTCCAATAAGAGGTGGATTAGATCCCAAGAGACATCCTCTGAAGAAGGTCCTGTTGGACCTATTTGGCACCTAAAATGTGCCCAAACTTTCAGCCCAATAAGTCATAAATTAAGCCAAGTTTTTATAACATAAAAAGGACTTAATTTCTTCCCAAGAAAGGTTCAATAGGCGTGATAGAAGTTGGGTACAAGTTGGTGCCAAGTTGCTTGCAAGTTGCCTTCAAGATTTCCAAGATCCTATCCATGATTGGTTTGGGACTTTCAAGATTCTATCCTAGATTGGTTTTAACTTATTTCCATATATTTTGATACTGAATTTATTGCTTTCCTAGGTAGTTAAGGTTATGTTTTCCTTTTCCTAAGATTGTTGGAGTTACTTTTCAAGATTGACTTGGTTTTTGTTTCCTAGTGTTTTTCCTTTTCCTAAGATTGTTGGAGTTACTTTTCAAGATTGACTTGGTTTTTGTTTCCTAGTGTTTTTCCTTTTCCTAAGATTGTTGGAGTTACTTTTCAAGATTGACTTGGTTTTTGTTTCCTAGTGTTTTTCCTTTTCCTAAGATTGTTGGAGTTACTTTTCAAGATTGACTTGGTTTTTGTTTCCTAGTGTTTTTCCTTTTCCTAAGATTGTTGGAGTTACTTTTCAAGATTGACTTGGTTTTTGTTTCCTAGTGTTTTTCCTTTTCCTAAGATTGTTGGAGTTACTTTTCAAGATTGACTTGGTTTTTGTTTCCTAGTGTTTTTCCTTTTCCTAAGATTGTTGGAGTTACTTTTCAAGATTGACTTGGTTTTTGTTTCCTAGTGTTTTTCCTTTTCCTAAGATTGTTGGAGTTACTTTTCAAGATTGACTTGGTTTTTGTTTCCTAGTGTTTTTCCTTTTCCTAAGGTATTTGAACTTGTTGTCCAAAGTCGTTTAGGACTTTATTTCCTTGTTTTTAGGAAGGAATTTTGTGACCCCTCTCTATATAAATGGGTGTCTTCTTTGTTTTTAGATTATAGATTATTATAGACAATATCAATAAAAAGTGTGAGATTTTTCTTGCACTCTTATGTGTGGCTACTCTTGAATTTATTCTTCAACCTTCAAGACTCAACTTAAGGTGGTAAGATTAAACCCTTTTTGAAATCTTAGATCACTTTTAGGTATTCAAGAAAGGTGATAAGTTTAGGCTTATTGTTGGTCTTGTTATTCTAAAGGGTCGAGTTTCACAATTTATCTCTTGTTTTTAAGTCTCTACCAAAGGCGGTTAATTCTTCGTTAGCTAATTATTATTATTAGGATTCAACTTCAAGAATAGATTTCTTGAATTCAAGAAACTCTTTCTTGAATTCAATCTATCTTTAATTTCTGTCTTCTTTTTTATTTCTTTATTTTCTTTTAGTTTCCGCATATTTCTTGATTTTTCTTACTAACAAATAGAGTACTGTTGTATAAAGATAGCAAGGGAGTGTATATTTCACGGCTTGATAGAGGAAGCATAGTCCTCTATAAATATATGTTATATAAGAAATTCAATAGAAGATGGATTGTATCGACCCGACCGGTCATTTGAGAGATGTAGCCTCGTTCCCCTATTTACTTCTCATTTTATACTTTATAGCTATTATGTGACTTGTCGGGGTAGTCGATTTGGGTCCGGGGGGATTTCAGAATGAAATGAGACACTTAGTCTCAAGGTTGAAGCTTAAGTTGAAATGATTGACCGGATGAAAAATTATGTGTAAACAAATCCGGAATGGAGTTTTGATGGTTCTGTTAGCTCCGTCGGGTGATTTTGGACTTAGGAGCGTGTCTGGATTGTGATTTGGAAGTCCGTAGTGGAATTAGGCTTGAAATGGCAAAAATTAAATTTTTGGAAAGCTTCTGGGTGTGAACTTTTTGATATCGGGGTCAGATTCTGATTCCAGAAGTTGGAGTAGTTTCATAATATCATCTGTGACTTGTGTGCAAAATTTATGGTCAATCGGACGTGATTTGATAGGTTTCGGTGTCATTTGTAGAAGTTGGAATTCCTTAGCTTCGCTAAGGATTGAATTGGGGCGTGATTCATATTTTTGATGTTGTTTGATATGATTTGAGGGCTCGACTAAGTTTGTATCGTATTTAGGACTTGTTGGTATATTTGGTTGAGGTCCCAGGGGGCCTCGGGTTGATTTCGAATGGCTAACAAATCGAAAATAGGACTTGGTGCATGGCTGAAGCACGGAGCCTGCTGGTGTAATCGCACCTGCGGAGCTTTGGTCGCAGGTGCGGGCTGAGGAGCACAGATGCAGCCAAGATCGGGGAGGACTATGGTCGCAAGTGCGAGGAGTTTTTCGCACGTGCGTGTCTGCAAGTGCGGCGTGATGGGCACATAAGCGAAGTATGCGCAGGTGCGATGGGAATTCCGCACCTGCGATTGCGCAGATGCGAGGGAGAGTGTAATGACCCAACCGGTCATTTTAACTTTTAGAACCCCGTTCCCTAAAATAAAACTTTCCGTAGGTTCTTGTAATGATTTATGACTTGCGGGGATGGTTGGTTCGGGATTTGGAAGTGTTTGGGGTGAAACCGGAACACTTGGTTCCTTAAGTTGGCCTTAAAGAGCTAAGTTTGACTTCGGTCAACATTTTGAGAAAACGCCCCCGGAATAGAATTTTGATGATTCCAACATCTCCGTATAGTGATTTTGGACTTAGGAGCGCGTTCGAAAGTTTATTTGGAAGTCCGTAGTTAAATTAGGCTTGAAATGGCTAAAAACAAGAATTTAAGTTTGGAAGTTTGACTGATGAGTTGACTTTTTGATACCGGAGTCGGAATCCAGTTCCGAAAATTTTCATAGCTCCGTTATGTAATTTATGACTTGTGTGTAAAATTTGAGGTCAATTGGGGTTGATTTGATAGGTTCCGACATCGAATGTAGAAGTTGAAAACTCTTAGTTTCATTAAGCTTGAATTGGGGTATGATTCATGGTTTACCGTTGTTTGATGTGATTTAGAGGTTCGACTAAGTTCGTATGATGTTTTAGGACTTGTTGGTATATTTGGTTGAGGTCCCGAGGGTCTCGGGTGAGTTTCGGATGGTTAACGGATAAAATGTTGGACTTAAAAAGCGGCTGCAATTTTCCCTTCTGCTGTATATTCTGGGCTGTGATCGAGACCCAGATCGAACCCAGATATCGAGCCCACGATCGAGGCCTGAGTCGAAGCCAGGGACAAGGCTCAGTATCGAAGCCACGATCGAAGGTCCAGCTCGAGGGCCATGATCGAAGGCAAGGCACGAGGGCCATGATCGAAGGCAAGGCTCGAGGGCCAGGATCAAGATCCAAGATCAAACTTGGTCGAGGCCATGACCATGTCCCAGGCTCGAGGCCTGATCGAGGCCATGACCAGCTCCCAAGATCGAGCTCCCATGATCAAGCTCTCATGATCGAGCTCCCATGATCGAGCTCCCATGATCGAGCTCCCAAAATCGAGCTCCCCAGATCGAGCTCCCAAGATCGAGCTCCCTGAGATCGGGCTCCCGAGATCGAGCTCCCCTGATCGAGCTCCTTGGTCGAACTGGACAGAGCTCTAAGTTATAAAACCAGAGGACATTCGTCCCATTTGCCATTTTTGACGAACGTGAGCTTGAGCAGAGGCGACTTTTGATAGATTTTCAAGGGACAAAACATTGGGGTAAGTGATTCTAACTCGGATTTGGTCTACATATACAAGTATATCATTGTTTTCACCATAAATTAGTGTTTTGAGATTTAAATTTGGGAAATTTTTAGAAATCTCCTAAAAACGAATTTTTGAAATTTCGGTATCGATTCGGAGTCGGATTTGAGTGAAACTGGTGTGGTTGGACTCGTAACTGAATGGGTTGTCGGATTTCGTAACTTTTGCCGGATTTCGAGACGTGGGCTTCACAGACGAATATTTAATTAATTTCGGGATTTTTATTAAAAATGTAGTATTTTCTTATAGAATTGATTCCTATAATATTTAGTGATTGTATCGAATTATTTTGGCTAGATTCGAGCCAGACAGAGTTGGATAATCGTGAAAAAGGCCTTATAGTGGATTAAATTGGGGGCAAGACGAGGTAAGTCTCTTGTCTAATCTTGTGAGGGAAAAATTACCCCATAGGGATTAAATTGAATAATTNGGAATTTTTATTTAAAATGTAGTATTTTCTTATAGAATTGATTCCTATAATATTTAGTGATTGTATCGAATTATTTTGGCTAGATGCGAGCCAGACAGAGTTGGATAATCGTGAAAAAGGCCTTATAGTGGATTAAATTGGGGGCAAGACGAGGTAAGTCTCTTGTCTAATCTTGTGAGGGAAAAATTACCCCATAGGGATTAAATTGAATAATTATTGCTAATTGCGGGGGCTACGT
>AWOL01S0034612.1:0-25097 GCA_000715115.1 Nicotiana otophora | reverse complement strand
ACCAGGTAACAAGTATGTACATTCATACTACCGACCGCACCAACGTTGTAAAGCAATTCAAAAATCCGAAATCACTACGCAAAGCCTCTTACACAGGACACCGATCTCAGGTGACTCTAAAGACAATACCAGCTTACTCTAACCATCTGAATCCTTTCCCGCTCATCCGAGCTCTTTAACATTCTTGTCGACACCAAACTGCAACCTTGATCCTTAACTTTCAAATTTTGTGCCGCTCACTTTCTAGAACGTTTCACTTTACTCGTTTAAGGAGAATCATTGCAACACATGACTGAATTCTCATAATCGTAGAATACACAAATTCCCAAATAGTGGTCTAGCCACCATAACTCTTCCGGGACCTACCCACACATAACATGCCATAATACCCGAATGCATCCAAATACAATCAATTACGACGACCGTCAATCCTCGCGCACGCCGCTCCAAATCACATGCATAATTTAATCATGCTGGAGAAACTGATCACTCCCACCATCATTCCAATTCAACCATGACTAACCCAAACCCGACTTCTCATAATTTACTCTGGATCTTCCTTAGAAATAACAGCAACTCCTTTATCAATATAACAAACTCTATCTGCACTCATCCCGAGTGACCCCATTTCACGAGACCACACTATCCCCAAAACCCACTGACCATTTCATATCCTCCTTGTGCGTATTATCGCGTCTTCAGCTGATATACCCATTCTGATGACTCTTCTATAAATCCAAAGTTCCATGCTCCCCTTCCTATCATGATACCCCGTAGACCAAAGGTAACACGGAACACTCCAAGATCCTTTATCATAATCCGTTGCAAAAGCTCGATATTCAACCATACCATGGACTCGAAATCCTTAGACACCACGCCTTAACTTTTGAATCTACTAGGACCGTTATTGAGAATCACCTACTCTGACTTGGTCCCGAATATAATCATTTCCAAGGCTCTGCTAGCACATGAGCACCCTCTCAAAGAAGTACCCGGCTGAATCAACTTCCTTGTAACTCGCCTCTACACGAAGCATAAATCCTGAGTCTTCCAAAAACCTGAGCATGAATCGAAAAGGCCAACTATAGCACACATTCCTCAAATCGCTTGCTCAAATTACCACTGATTTTCTCTTTCTTTAGTCGTAATAACCCATCAATATGCCGATAACCAGAAATATTACAAATAGACGACCATGCAATCCAACTGGAGGCAGTGGGACTCTCCTACTTAGCTTGAGGCTACTATTGCATAAATCTGGAACTCACCAAGATTCTTCCATCATCGGAATGATCTAGCACAATCAACCCGCCAAATTCCTCGAAATCCTTCCATTAACCTTTAATGAACACTCTGAACCACTAGTCACATTTACATATTCAATCTCAGACTGGGTAGCCAGTAGAATTCTTCACAGAAGCTTCATCAACACCACGCGACCGCTAACCTACTCACAGGAGATAACCCACCGTGGAAAGTCATGTTGTATCCTTCTTCATATCAAGCAACTCCCTCATGTCACACCCAATCTTACTCAATATAGCAGCCAATATTCCAAATTAGGTTCGTAGACCTAGTCACTGACCACCATGAATCCCAAATCACTCTAAATGTTCCTCAATACGTGTAGCTATCCTACCTCATAACCCACATGCTACCTTGCCACTCTCCTACTTTGGTCAAACCCTCTCCTTTAAGAAACTACTCGACTTCTGTTTCTCACACTTGGCCTTCTAGGAACTTAACCACCACAAGACACCTCCTACATGTCCTTTCTCATCCTTCGCTGCCCAGTTGTTGCCTTAAATCAAAATCTATCTTTGTAGCACTTGAACCGATAGATTGCTACCAACTTTAAACCCTTCCAGAAATCATCTTTCTCTAGCCATCAATACCAGGAATGCCGATTCGATCCTGAACCTCTGCACACTACGACCTCAGACAGCCACTTTCCTGGCACCATTTATAATACTCTGCCCCAAGGCGAATTGAAGGACACTATAACACCGGCGAACTTAACATATTAACCAATCAAGGACGATGACGCCACATCACAGGCGAAGATTCCACCATGCTTGAAAATATCGAGTCCCGCTACTCCATCAACCCAACTCTGAACATTCTTAGTTCGATTGCCTTTCCTTTGTCGGAAGTAAAATACCAAATCTCTGAATCATGCACTGAGTAAACCTCCTTTCAAGTCATTCACTGCCCCGAGACATAGGCAAGCATCCTACCATCAGCAATACTGTGCGATAACAATTCATGAGCATCATAGCAACCTGTGCATAGCCTCAAAGCTCTCAGAAGTGAATATCCTTCAACAAGGCGACGACAATAGCCCAAACAACTATGCAGGGAGAAACATCTCGCACCACATCTGTAGTACCATTACAATTCCTCGATTCTCGATCGATAGCAAGCACTTCACGTCACATAAGATTGAATGGGAAGGAAATTAAGGCATAAGCCTCAAAGGAATCAAATTGCACGATGAGGAATCAAGAAGGGAAGTGCTCCTAACAGCCATATAGCATCTCGAAGATAAGTACAGACGTTTCCGTACCGATCCGCAAGACTCTACTAGACTCGCTCATGACTCGTGAGACCTAAGTGAACCTAGTCTTCTGATACTATGTTGGCATGACTCAAAATCCGTTAAAGGTCGTGATGGCACCGGACACCACTGTCAGGTAAGCCAACACTAAAAAGTTAATTAAATTCTCATTTTAATATTTTTGAAATCGTAAATTTACTTCAATTTATCTAGTAAAAAGATGAATTTATAGAATCAATAACAATATCTTCAGACTTCAATACTGAAAACTCCATAATCATCCCAGAACCCGGTGTCACAAGTGCATGAGCCTTTTTTAGTAGTTTAAAATAAAATACAATAACTGTCCAGAGTACAAATTTGGACAGGAAGGAAAATACAATACTCTGAAGGAGACTCTGCTGGTTGCGGAGCGTCATATAGAATGCAGCTCACCTAAGTCCCCGCCATAATCGCGCCTCTGCGCCTACAAGGCCGCTAAACATATGTGTACATGCACAAAAATATGCAGCAAGTGTAGTATGAGTATGTTAATCAACTCGTACCCAGTAAGTATCCCGCCTAACCCCGAAGAAGTAGTGACGAGGGGTCGACTTCGAAGTAAAAAAGCAGTCCTTTTAAAGTTAAGAAATGTCCAAATTTATCTCCCATTATTTAACAATTTAACTCAGGTCGAGGAGGCAATATAATTATTTATATATTTCAAGGCAAAGAACACAAGCATGTGCAAATTATGTCGAGGTCGTAAGGCCCGATCCAATAAATATTTAAATTGTGCACTACCAGAGGGTCGAATGGCGGGAACCATAGATGCATCTATAAATTTCTCTGCTCGTGAATCATACATGTGACGCAGTCTCCGCTCGCGAATCATACATGCGACGCGGACAAATATAAATTTAAGAAAATACCCCGCTCGCGAATCATACCTGCGACACGGCCAAATATACGTTTAACATTTAAATCATATCTCTTTCTTGATTCTTTTCAAAAAACTAAAAATGCAACTTGAAACTTTTTATGGAAATCACCCGCTCACGAAACATACATGCGGCGCGGTTACTCATAGATTTCTTCAGCTATTATATTATTCCTCAATTCTTTTCGAAATTATGAAGTTCAAATAAAACCTTTTAAATCTTAAGTTCTTCAATTTCAACCTCTTTCAAAACATTTATTAAGCATGCTTTAATCTCGTTCCCTCTCAAGGAAAATAATAAACATAATCAATAAAAATATCAACAAGGTATGATGTGAGCCTAAAACTACCTGAACGTAGGCATAACTAGTAGCTACATACGGACTCTTGTCACCTCTTGCGTACATAGCCCCCACAAATATAAGAACACAATAATTTAGTTCACTTGTGGGGTTATTTCCCCCTTAAAAGATTAGAAAGAAGACTTACCTCCCTCTGTAGTTCCATAACCGGCTCCCAGGCCATTCAATCAACTCAAATGGATGCCCAACTCTCCAAAACTAGACAATAAGTAAGCAAATCCATAAATATATACTCTAATACTCATTATAATCCTATTTACAACAATTCCCAACTCTGTTCGAAAAGTCGATAAAATCACCCTCGGGCCCACGTGCCCGGATTACGAAAGTTTTCGAAGATAATCATTACCCATAACCTAATGAACTCAAACATATGATTTCTATCCAATTCCATAACCATTTTCGTGGTAAAAATCTTCTTTTTATAAAAATCTAGGTTTTTCATCTAAACCCTTGATTTCCAAGATTTACCGGTTATAATCTATCCATAATCTATGAATTTAACTCAAAGTGTGATGAACTAACTTACATTCAAGTTGATAGTTGAAATCCCTTCTCAAAGGGTTCCACAATCGCCCCAAACATGAAGAAAACAGGCTGAACATACACAACTCCGAACTTAAATGAAGGTTCTGCTTCTGCGATTTTCGCACCTGCGGAGTTACACTCCCTTTTGGCTTTGTACCGTACCTGTGGACAATGGCTTGCTTCTGCGCAATCGCAGGTGCGCCTGTCCCTTTGCTCCTGCTCATCCATCCGCTTCTGCGCGCCAATCCTTCGCACCTGCGTGTTCGCAGGTGCAATAATATACTCTGCGTCTGCGGTTGCTGACCAGCTCCTCTATTTGGCACCTGCGACTGGAGGCTCGCACTTGCGAGCTCGCACCTGCGGCTACCCATATGCAGGTGCGATCATACCATAAGCTGGAAGCTTACGCTCTTCCTCCAAATCTCAAAATTGGTCCGAGCCTCGTCCGGTTAACACTCGGGGCCCTGTCCGAACATACCCACAAGTTTAAAATCATAAAATAGACTCGCTCGATCTCCCGCAACGTGTAAAACAACATCAAAATTAAGAATCATACCCCAAACCTAATTGATTCAACTTATAAATTTTAAATTCTTCAAACTTACTCTGAACGCGTAGAAATATACTTATACTACTCGGAATGACACCAAATTTTGTGTGAAAGTCTTAAATCATGAAACGGTCCTACTCCAACTTCTGGAATAGGATTATGAGCCCGCTATCAAAAAGTCGACTCCCGGTCAAACTTCTTAAAAACCTTCAAATTTCTAACTTTAGCCAAATGACTCCAAAATGACGTACGGACCTCCGAATCCACTTTCGGACACGCTCCCAATACCAGAATTACCATACAGAGCTATTCCCAGACTTAGAATCTCAAACGGACATTGATAACATTGAAATGCACTTCAACTCAAATTTATGAAATTCTTCCAAAATGCCAACTTCCACAATAGGAGTCGAAACGCTCATGGGTCATCCAAAACCCGATCCGGACATACCTCCAAGTCCGAATTCATCATACGAACCTGTTGGAACCTTTAAATCTCGATTTCGAGATCGTTTACTCAAAAATTCAACCTTAGTCCATTCTTTCAACTTAAAGCTTCCGAAATGAGAATTGTCTTTTCAAATCAACTCTAATCTTCTAAAATTTCAGTTCCTACCACGCGTACCAGTCATAATACCTAAAGTGAAGTTGATCATGGCCTCAAACTGCTGAACGACGTACTAGAGTTTAAAACGACTGTTCCGGTCGTTACAGGTATTGGAAGGAGACCATCTCTTATAACAAGACTTAACTTACAACATGACTTACTATTGCAATTTGAGCACCAAAAAATATCATGTGCACATTGGCAAGTATACTAACACCCAAAAGGTGTTTTGTTCGTACAAATATTAAATAATTAAAAGAATTTAAGATATAAAAATCTAACTAGCAATTTCTGATTTCTTCAACTCTAAAGAAGAAACTCCAGAACTAGTCATATTTTGAAATTAGTAAAAGGTAACTTTGATGCCCAGAAATTAACAAAATAATTACTTTGTTTCAATATAAGAATATGAAATTAGAAGAAAAAAAGTTAAATACTTGAATACAAACAAAGACTATACAAATTTAACCAGAAAGTATACAAAAATAAAGATTATTTTTTCAACCTCATTTATCATAAAACTAGACAAACTACAAATGATTAGCAGACAATACAAAGATACCCAAAAGTGACATAATTTTAGATGCACGAGTTTTTCAATTTGAGATAATCTAGTTGCCAAGTTAACCCATCAATGGCTTGTTTATCAACAAAATTAAGTAATTTTACTCATCAAAATGTTCGCACAATATTAGGAAAATATTGTTTTAGGTGAAAACGTGGCTTGGTTGATCTAGACATCACGCATGATTAAAAAATACGTTTTAGTTCTTCTTTTTCCCCGCCCTATGTCACTCAAATTTTCCCCCCAACCACTGCATATAACTCTAGTTTTAAGATCTTGAGCAAATGAGTACAGACATTATTAGCAGTACTGACTTGTAATAAATCATGTATAGTCATCTAAAGTTTTCATCAGACATAGATCTAAAACTCCCTTTTGCTGTCCAACACACATGCTAGATCTTTCCACCCAATTTATAGCCAGCCCCTGCTATGACTTCCCTCAGGACCTACCACACTTTGAGTAAAAAATAAAGACTATACAAAGCCCAGTAATTATACAAACAAAAAAAAATAACTTCTATCCACGTCATCGATATTAAGTTAGACAAATTGAAGCTTTAAGTATAAATCGAAGACTATACAAAAATATCAAAAATTAAACAAAAATATTACTTTTTTCATCCGAAGAATCTGAAATTAGTAAAAAAAAATAAAAACTTTGATACCCAAAAATTAAACAAACAAAATTACTTCTTTTTAGCTCAAGAATCTAAAATTAGAAAAAGTTCAAGACTTTGAGTATAAAACAAAGATTGTACCAAGATACCCAGATATTGTACACAATAGAAGATTATTTTTCATCCCCATTAGTAAGAAACTAGAAAAATTGAATCTTAAAGTATAAGAACAAAACTAAAAATTGGAAAAAACGGAAAAGTTTTGAGCAAAAGAAATACTTACCAAGAGATAAAGGGATGAAGATTTACTATATGTGAGAGTAATTTGGAAGACACATTGAGCAATGAATGGCAAGCAATGAATTTGTCACGACCCAAAACCTAACCCGTAATGATGGCGCCTATCGTGGTACTAGGCAAGCCGAACTTTCCAAAAATACTTTCAAAATTTAACAGAAATGAATTAAGACATTTAAAATAATCCGAGTTTTTCATAAAACGGGTGTAAAACCCAATTAAAACATAAGTGTAGAAACATAGCCCGACATCGGGGTGTCACTGAATCATGAGCATCTAAATATCCAGTCTAATACAAATAGTGTCTGAATATCAATACTGAAAAGAAAGAAAACATAGAAGGAGAGACAAGGTCTGCGGACGCCGGTAGCTACCTCGTAGTCTCCGGTACTCAATCGCGCGCGAACTCAATGACCTCCGTGATCAAACACATCTAGATCTGCACATAAAGTGCAGGGTGTAGCATGAGTACAACCAACTCAGCAAGTAATAGAAATAAATAAAGAACTGAGAAGGTGGTGACGAGCTATACAAATACAGTTCATTTTCAATAATTCCAGCAAAGAATAGACATGCTTTCAAATCCGGTAGTCAAGTCAAATCAATTTATACAATTACAGTGCAAGTATTATGTATATAGAATCTTTCAAAAATTTCACAACAATAACAGATAGCAACTAAGTGCATCAACAAATGGAAAATATGTACAGCCTCTCAGGACAACAGACACTCAACTCGTCACAATAGTTCAATCGCTCGGCTCTCGACCCTTAGTACTCACACTCAATAGTTACCTGCGCTCACTGGGGGTGTGCAGACTCCGAAGGGTCTCCTTTCAGCCCAAGAGCTAAAATATGCACGGACAATTCACGTACTGCACGGACAACTCACGTGCTATTGTAACAATATGTGGAACCTTACGGACAACTCACGTGTTGCACGGACAACTCACGTGCCATAGTATCAGTACCTCACAGATTGGCCCTCGGCCTCACACAGTAATCAACCTCTCTAGTCTCTCGGGTTCTCGAAAATAACAAAGATTAACAGAAATAAATAAAGAACTTAGAAGGTGGTGACGAGCTATACAAATACAGCTCATTTTCAATAATTCCAACAAAGAATAGACATGCTTTCAAATCCGGTAGTCAAGTCAAATCAATTTATACAATTACAGTGCAAGTAGTCTGTATATAGAATCTTTCAGAAATTTCACAACAATGACAGATAGCAACTAAGTGCATCAACAAATGGAAAATAGGTATATCCTCTTAGGGCAACAGATACTCAACTCGTCACAACAGTTCAATCGCTCGGCTCTCAGCCCTTAGTACTCACACTCAATAGGTACATGCGCTCACTGGGGGTGTGCAGACTCCGAAGGGGCTCCTTTCAGTCCAAGAGCTAAAATATGCACGGACAACTCACGTGCCATAGTATCAATACCTCACAGACAAGCCCTCGGCCTCACTCATTCATCAACCTCTCTAGTCTCTCGGGCTCTCGGATATCACAAAGATTATCCCAAACAAAGATAGCATAGTGTATCAACAAAATCAAGAAGGGGCTGAGTTCTGATACGCAAGTGAAACCATGACTGAGTACAAGAAGACAATTAGCAATTAATTCAACACGTAAACAACCACTGCTGGTCCCAACAGTGATATCATATGGCCTAAGCATGATTTCTAACATGAAAGGCAGTCAATTAATCAAAGACAAGGAAAACAAGTAATAACAATGGCTATTCGACTTTACAGTCTCACGGGACGGAGCATGTAACGATCCCTTATGGTGCACGCTCGCACGCCCGTCACCTAGCATGTGTGTCACCCCCAAATATTCACATTATATAAATACTCGGGGGTTCATACCCTCGAAACCAGATTTAAGACTGTTAGTTACCTAAGACCGAGAATATCTCTAATCTGAAATACCTTTGCTTCTCAAATCGGTCCCTAAACGTCCCGAATCTAGCCACAAGTAGAACAATAAAATCAATATAGGCTAAAGGGATCAATTCCATAACAAAGGTACTAAATTATAGCCAAAAAGCCAAAATTGGCCCGAGCCCGGCTCCCGAGCCCACGTCTTGAAATCTGACAAAAGTCACAAAACCCGAAAGCCCATTCACTCACGAGTCTAACCGTACCAAATTTACTCAAATCCGATAACAAAATTCCATTCAAAACCTCAAAATCCCAACTCAAGAGTTCTTCCCCTTTTTCCATAATTTCTCACCCCAAATCATAAATTAGATGACACAATTAAAGATGAAATCATGGGATTTAACAAAAACCAAGTAGGAATCACTTACCCTAATCAAAGCCACGAAATGCCTTTCAAGAATCGCCCAATTCTGTGTTCTCTAGCTCAAAATATGCAAAGTGGGTTCAAACCCTCGTTTATGAAATTAATATAACCTGAAGCACAACTATGCTGACAAACATTTTTACCCTACGCGATGAAGAAATCACCCACGCGATTACGGATCACTAACTCTCATACCGAAGCGATCGTATCCTGCCTCACGCGATCACGTAGAGCATTGGCCACGCCTCCCCTCCTGCTCAAATCCTTCTACGCGAACGCGACCTTAGCCAAGCGTTCGCGAAGCACAACTTTGCACACATACATGATTGTTTCCTAACTCTGCGATTGCGTAGAACAAACTCACCTCTACCCAAAATAAGCTTACATGATCGCGAATGAATCCCCGCAATCGCGTACAAGGAAACCAGAACCTGCTGTTACCAGACTTCAGCTATCAAGCCAAGTCCAAAAATGATCCGTTAACAACCGGAAACTCACCCAAGGCCCCGGGACCTCAACCAAAAATACCAACACATCCCAAAATATCATATGAACTGAGCCGAGCCTTCGAATCACTCAAAACAATATCAAAACACTAATTACACCCGGATTCAAGCCTAAAGAACATCTAAGCGTACAAATTCCACAAATAACGCCGAAAACTACCAAACCACATCCGATTGACCTCAAATTTTGCACACAAATCATATTCCAATTATGGACCTACTCCAACTTCCGAAATCGGAATCCAACCCCGATATCAAAAAGTCAACCCCCGGTCAAACTTCTCAAAAATTCAACCTTCGCCATTTCAAGCCTATATTAGCTACATACCTCACATTCCCAGGCCAGACACGCTCCTAAGTCCAAAATTACCTAACGGAGGTAACAGAACCAACGGAACTCTGTTCCGGAGTCTTCTTCACACACTTCTAATTACAGTCATAATTTTGAGACTTAAACCCCCATTTATGGACTAAGTGTCCCAAAGCACTCCAAAAACCAAAACGAAAGCTCCCAAAAAGTCACAATAGCAATATAGATATGGGAGAAGCAGTAAATAGGGGATCGGGGCTAATACCCTCAAAACAACCGGCCGGGTCATTACAGAATTAGGTTAAGGGAGGCAATGAAGGTGAAGCGGCAGTGGAGAGATAAGAATCGGGGAAAGTTTTCCCACTAGTATTCTTTGGACGATGATTTCATTGTCTTGTATTGGGGGGGGGGGGAAATATTTTCTTTAATTCTAATATTTAGGGGGAAATTTTGAGGGAAATATTATATAAGAAATTTTTAGACTACGCTTATAAAGAGTTACAATTAGTATAACAACATAACAACTCTTCAAAAATATTGCATTATAATTAATTAGCGTTGCCAGATAATTTGTGTATTGGCAATACTTAAAAGTGTAATCTTTATATTTTAAGAACACGCTTTTTAAGGGTGGTCTTAAAAAATGTGGCCGATGAGTCTAATCAAATGCCACACTTATAAAGTGTATATATCGATATTGTAGCGATCCGACCGATGGCGACGAATAAAAAAGGATATAGTTGAGTATGTAGCTAGGTGTCTAAATAGTCAGCAAGTTAAATATGAGAACCAGAGGCCAAATGGTCTACTTCAGCAGATGACTATACCAGAGTGGAAATGGGAACGCATCACTATAGACTTTGTAGTTAGGTTGCGTCGGACCTTGCGGAAGTTTGATGTAATTTGGGTCATTGTCGACAGGTTGACCAAGTCGACACACTTCATTCCGGTTGTGACTATGTATACTTCATAGAGGTTGGCCCAGATTTATATTCAGGAGATAGTTTGGTTGCACGGTGTGCTAATTTCTATCATATCAGATAGAGGCGCTCAGTTTACTTCACATTTATGGAGAGAAGTACAGAGTGAATTGGGTACCGGTGTAGAGCTCAGCACAACCTATAATCTGCAGACCGACGGGCAATTAGAGCGGACAATTCAGATTTTGTAGGATATGCTTATGGCATATGTGATTGACTTTGGAGGCCAGTGGGATCAGTTTTTTCCTTTGGCCGAGTTTTCTTTTAATAACAGTTACCAATCCAGCATCGAAATGTCTCTATTTAAGGCTTTATATGGTCGTCGATGTCGTTCACCCATCGGATGGTTTGATCACGATGAAGCTAAATTATATGGTACTGATTTGGTGAAAGATGCCTTGGAAAAGGTAAAGTTGATTCAGGAGAGACTTCGTACAGCACAGTCCAGACATAAGCGTTATGTGGATCAGAAAGCACGTGATTTATCATTTATGGTGGGTGAAAAGTTCTTTTGAAAGTTTCACCGATGAAGGGAATCATGAGACTTGGGAAAACGGGGAAATTGAGCCCAAGGTTTATAAGCCCATTTGAGGTGTTGAGACGAGTTGGGGAGGTTGCTTATAAGCTTACCTTGCCTCCCAATCTATCAGGAGTTCATCTAGTTTTTCATGTATCAATGCTTCGGAATTATCACGACGACCTATCACATGTGTTAGACTTCAGCACAGTTCAACTAGATAATAGTTTGGGCTATTAAGGAGAACATGTTGCCATTGTTGATAAACAGGTTCGCCAGTTGAGGTGCAAGAGGATTTCTGCAGTAGAAATCTAGTGGAGGTGCCAACCAGTCGAGGAAGTGACTTGGGAGGACGAGGAAAACATGTGGAGTAGATATCCACACTTATTCGGCACTTCAGGTACAATTCTAAACTCGTTCGAGGACGAACGTTTGTTTAAGAGTGGAGAATGTAATGACCCAACCGGTCATTTTGACTTTTAGATCCCCGTTCCCCTAAATAAAATTTCATGTATGTGCTTTTATTAATTCATGACTTGCGAGGATGGTTGGTTCGGGATTTGGAAGTGTTCGGGTTGAAATCGGAACACTTAATTCCTTAAGTTGGTCGTAAAATGCTAAGTTCGACTTCGGTCAACATTTTGAGTAAAAGACCTCAGAATCATGACTAGACGGTTCCAATAGCTCCGTATGGTGATTTTTGATTTATGAGCATGTTCCGTTGTTAAATTAGGATTGAAATGGCTAAAACAAGAATTTAAGTTTGGAAGTTTGATCGGGGAGTTGACTTTATGATATCGGGGTCGGAATCAAGTTCTGAAAATTTTATAGCTCTGTTATGTCATTTAATACTTGCACNTTATATCATTTAATACTTGCATGCAAATTTTGGTGTCATTCCGAGTAGTCTATGTATGGTTCGGCGCATTCGGAGAATTTGGAAAACTTGAAGTTCAAAGTTTGATTCAACTTGGTTTTGGGGTGTGATTCTGTCACGACCCCAAATTCCCTTCGTAGGATGTCGTGATGGAACCTAGTCTCTAAGACTAGGTAAGCCTATCAATGCGGAATAATAATAAATATCTGAAATAAATATACTACATTTCAGACAATTTTAACTCCCAAAACCCGATAGAAATAAATCACAAGCCTCTAAGAATTTATTCTCAATGTCTCTATATATCAAGGTCTAAATAAAATATAAGGAAGCAACATAAAATGATAGAAGGGGACTTCAGAGTCTGCGGACGCTGGCAGATATACCTTGGAGTCTCCGTGCGCAGGTAACTCACTGACGTCTAGGCTGGTAAGATATACCTGGATTTGCATAAAAAGATATGCAGAACCGTAGTATGAGTACATCACAGCGGTACCCAGTAAGTGCCAAGTCTAACCTCGGTAGAGTAGTGACGAGGTCAGGTGAGGCCCTACTGGAATATAATAATGGCATAGTAAAATGTTTAACAATATAGTAAAATAAAATGACATTGGAAATGAATCAAATAGTATGTCACATTTAATGACACCAAATAATTTCAAATAATATCTCGTGGAATCAAAACAGAATTTCCTTTAACTTTATGAAAATCACAACAATTAATCGATGGCAACTATAGCCATAAATCAATATCAACAAGGGCACTACTGAGGTACCGCCTCTAGTCCCAAATTATAAATAATTTCACAATATCTCATTTCCTTATACCACTGCAGGAGCCTTCCCGATTTATTTAAAGAAAATATTTTTCCCGAAATAGCATCCCCTGTTTTAGCCACCCTTATCACATCGCATGACTTCTAGTAGTCACTCCTACTAGCCACGCGTATCAAGCCCCCCTTATCTCACCGCATGTGTTTCAACACCCAGACCTTATACCACCGCATGCGTTTTAATATCACAATATATCACAATTTGCACCTCAAGTGCCCAATATTTCAATTTTCCACAATAAATCAACAATAATATTGTTTTCAATAATAAAGAGCTCACGGCTCATACCAGAATAATGCATCAATAATATTATTTCCACAATAAAGAGCTCACGGCTATATCACAATGAGTACCAAAAACAAACTTACGAAAATATTCAAGAATAAATAATTCAGGAAAATAATATTTCAAATTTTTAATACGTTGCTTCAATATCAAATTTAAAATTTTCAAATACATCATATTAATAATATTTAATTCAAAGAAAATCAACCTTCAAATAATGCACAGTATAAAAGAAACCAAGTTTCAATTAAACAGGTAAAACAATTAGCAGGAAAAGGTCAAACAAATTTAAAATGTATATCACAGATCAATGATGAAGAATATAACAAGATACAATGCTTTAATAAATGCGCAACAATGATCTACACAATTTAAAAATATAATCTTTCACATTTAGCCCAATGTACACACTTGTCACCTCGTGTACACGACTTTCAACACATTTCAATAATTACATTAATATCAATTCTAGGGGAAATTTCCCCCACACAAGGTTAGACAAGTTACTAACCTCGACGTGCTCCAATTTAACCAAGTATTATGCTTTTTTCTCAATTTTCCGACTCAGATCGACTCGTATCTAGTCATAATTAATTCGATACAGTCAACAAAAATTATAGGAATCAATTTCATAAGAAAATACTACATTTTCAATAAAATCCGAATTTAGCTCAAACATCGCCTATAGGGCCCACACCTCAGAAGCTGACGAAACTCACAAAATCTAACAACCCATTCAATTACGAGTCCAACCATACCAGTTTCACCCAAATCCGACTCCGAATCGATACCGAAATTGCAAAAATTCGTTTCTATGAGATTTTCTAAACTTTTTCAAATTTCAATCTCAAAACACTAATTAAATGGTTAAAACAATGATATTTTTGTATATAGACCAAATCTGAGTTGGAATCACTTACCCCAAATGTCTTTTCTTGAAAATCTGTCAAAAGTCGTCTCTGTTCAAGCTCAAGTTTGTCAAAAATGGCAAATGGGTTGAATGCCTCTGTTGTTATAACTTGCAGATCTGTTCAGTTCTATTTTGGGAGCTCGATCTATCCAGTTCGATCTTGGGAGCTCGATCTGTCCAGTTCGATCTCGGGAGCTCGATCTTGAGAGCTCAATTTTGTCAGGGAGCTCGATTTTGTCAGGGAGCTCGATTTTGTCAAGGAGCTCGCTTTTGTCAGGGAGCTCGATTTGTGAGGGAGCTCGATTTTGACAGGGACCTCGATTTTGTGAGGGACCTCAATTTGTCAGGGACCTTGATTTGTGAGGGACCTCGATTTGTGAGGGACCTCGATTTTGTGAGGGACCTCGATTTTGACAAGGAGCTCGATTTTGGCAGGCAGCCCGATTTTGACAGCATTTCCAACAGAAAATTGTAGCAGCTAAGTCCCACTTTTGATACGTTAGCCATCTGAAACTCACCCGAGGCCCTCGAGACCTCCACCCAATACACCAACAAGTCCTAAAATATCATACAAACTAATTGGAAACCTCAAATCACATCAAACAATACTAAAATCACGAATCACTCATAGATTCAAGCCTAATGAACTTTGAAACTTTCAATTTCTACAAACAACACCGGAACCTATCAAATCAAGTCCGATTGACCTCAAATTTTGTACGCAAGTCATAAATGCTATAACGGAGCTATGAAAATTTTAGAATCGGATTTCGACCCCGATATTAAAACGTCAACTCCCCGGTCAAACTTCCAAACTTCAAATTCCTATTTTAGCCATTTCAAGCCTAATTTCACTACGGACTTCCAAATAAAATTCCGATCATGCTCCTAAGTCCAAAATCACCATACGGAACTTTTGAAATCAGCAAAATTCTATTCTGGGGTCGTTTGCACAAAATTCGACATCCAGTCACTATTTGAACATAAACTTTTATTTTTTCATCAACATTGCATATCTCGGGCTAAGGACCTCGGAATTTGATTCCGGGCATACGCCCAAGTCTCAATTCACGATACGGACCTACCAGAATTGTTAAAACACTGATCCAAGTCTGTTTGCTCAAAATGTTGACCAAAGTGAATTCAGTTGAGTTTTAAAAATCTAATTCACATTTTAATCCATTTTTCACCGAAAACTTTCCGAAAAATTTTATGTATTGCGCACGTAAGTCGAGGAATAATAAATAGTACTTTTCGAGGTCTTAGGACACATAATTAATTATTAAATTTAAAGATGACATTTTGGGTCATCATGGATTCTTGGATTAGTTGTTGTTTTACGCATTTCGAGAGTTCTAGTAGGTCCGTATTATGATTACAGACTTGTTGATGCTTTTGGACAGGGTCCCAAGGGGTTCGGGTCTGTTTCAGACTGCCCGGAGCTAAATATGAGAAACCAGATTTTCCAGTTCTGGTTTCTTTCTTCGCGTTCGTCAGAGAGGTCTCGCGTTCACGAAGGGAAAATTGGAGCAGGCGAGATTTTTCACTTCGTGTTCACGAAGAATGGACTGCGTTCGCGAAGGGTAATGGCAGTGTGCATCACGAACACATAAATGCTTTCGCGTTCGCATAGAAGGGCGAGGCCAGGCGGGGTATTGGGCATTAAAGCTTCGCGTTCGCGAAGGAAGCATCGCGTTCGCGAAAGGAGCCTCACGTTCTCGAAGAGTAAAGTTGGACAGCACATTTGTGTGCTTCGCGAACGCGAGACAAGGGTCGTGTGCGCGAAGAAGGAGCCTACTGTTCCTAACATAATGTCTTAAAAATGGGATTCCGCCATTTTTAACCTCATTTCTACCATCCTTGAGCGACTTTGGAGCTTTTTTGAGAGGAGATTTCAACTAGCAACTTGACGGTAAGTTAATTCTACACACTTTGAGTTAAATACATAAATTATGGGTAGATTATAACTTGTAAATCTTGGATATCAATGGTTAGAAGAAAAACCCATATTTGTATAAAAATAAGATTTTAACCATGAAAATGTTTATGGAATTGGATAGAAATTATATATTTGAGTTCTTGAGATTATGGGTAATGTTTTCATCTGAGAATTCTAGGAATCCGGGCATGTGGGCTCGGTGTGAATTTTTAAAATTTTACCATTTTGGGTTGGGTAATTTATTTAATAGCCTAAATTTGAATTATTAAACATGTATTAATTATTTTATATAACTTTTGGATAGTTTCGGATATGTAGGCACCGAATTGCGATTGTTACGTGACATTTTGATCGGAAAGTAGACTTCGAGACAAGGTAAGCCTCTTGTCTAATCTTTTGATGGAAAATTACCCCATAGGTGATTAAATTAATAATTATTGCTAATTGTGGGGGCTACGTACGCACGAGGTGACGAAAGTCCGTGCATAGCTACTCTTTATGCTAAAGTCCGGGTAGTTTAGGAATCAAACCATGAATTGCGTGTATAAATTATATTCTTTATTTAATTAATTATTTGATATATATATATTGTGAATCGTTACGGAAAATTATTAAAAAATGAAAATCTCATATGCTTAAATTTTCTGTTTAATTAATTAATTGTTAAAAGAAATTATTCATTCTCTCGAATTGATCTTATAATAAATATACTCTCCTTCCGGAGGTACATAAGCAAATGTCCCCCTTTCTTGTGGAGCGGGCCGAACGTCTCGGCAGGATAGATGTATCTATGGATCGCGTCGTACGTCCTTCGGCAGTGTACACGACACTCTAGATCGGGTCGTACGACCTCGACAGAAATCATGCCTAATAATAATTACTCAATGCCTTGATATTTTTAATTACAGCTTGTGGATTTAATTAATAAATTGGATGTTATTGCATTTAAAGGATATTTATTATTTCTGCTAATTAAATAAAATTATTGTTAACTCTGTGAATCATGTTGATTTATATTTTCTAGTTTTATTATAATTATTATTATTTACCCATAGTGAGTGTCAAAGTCGGCCATCTCGTCTCTACCCCTTCGAGATTAGGCATGATACTTATTGGGTACACGTTGTTTACGTATTCATACTACACTTGCTGTACCTTTTTGTGCAGGACCTGAGACAGGTGCTATAGCTTGACCTATCGGCGCGCACCTGCCTTATCCGGAGACTTAGTGGTGAGCTGTTTTCTGAGCCGTTCTGCAGCAACTAGTGCCTCTTCCTGAATTGTTATTCTGTCTATTTCATTCCGGACAGTATTTATAATTTTTGTATAATCTACTAGATGCTCATATACTTGTGACACCAGGTCTTGGCACACACACTGGTAGAATTTGGATTTGTATTATTTTCTTGGATTTACATTATTAGTATATTTTCTATTTTCATTAATATTGCTAGGAAAAAGAGTAGAATTACTTGGAAAATTTTTAAAGAATGATTGATATACGTTTAATATATTAGTTGGCTTGCCTAGTTGTAATGTTGGGTACCATCAATACCTATAGGTGAGATTGAGTCGTGACACCTTATGTCATAAAAGCATGGCTATATGAGAAAATATAATCGTGGCCAGTGTACCGTATCGGCCACACTTTTAAAGCGTGGCTTCTAAAGCAACACCTACAACGTGCGGCCAATAGTCAAAGGTTACAGTACTTTTGGCCACCCCCAAAATCGTTGCCTAAAGCCATAAAGTGTTGGCTTTGACCAAATGCTACACTTCTCGGCATCTTAGGCCACACTTCTCAAGGCTGGCTAGAGTACTAAAATATTGTAGTGNCCTTATGTCATAACAACATGGCTATATGAGAAAATATAATCGTGGCCAGTGTACCGTATCGGCCACACTTTTAAAGCGTGGCTTCTAAAGCAACACCTACAAAGTGCGGCCAATAGTCAAAGGTTACAGTACTTTTGGCCACCCCCAAAAGCGTTGCCTAAAGCCATAAAGTGTTGGCTTTGACCAAATGCTACACTTTTCGGCATCTTAGGCCACACTTCTCAAGGCTGGCTAGAGTCCTAAAATATTGTAGTGACTGTTAATTATTATTCGAACAATATTGTATATTCGATCCTTGAGATCATTTCATGTATTCAGTTAGAGTTCATGACCCAGTATTACCAGTCTTGGGAGTTTGTTATAGTTATTTCTGTTGTTGGTTTTGATTATCTATATAAAACAAATGGCTTGATATGTTATTAGAATCAGCTTACCTAGTCTTAGATACTAAGTGCCATCACGATGCATGTGGTCCTAAAAAATAAAATAGTGACTAAATAATATATGTGCAACTTAACATCTCTTTTCAAGAATATCCAAATGGTCCTAAAAAGACAACCTTATCTATTTCAACAATGGAAGAATGAGCCCTATTACAGAGGGTTTGCCAATAGACACGTTTTTAACATTCAAGTTAAAAAATTGTTCTTGTTCACGTACCTACTATAGTACTATGGTGACAAATTTGGAGTCCAGTAAATGCTCTATAAATATCAGAACGAAGCAAAAGGGAGTAGAGCCAACTAAAAAGATATAAAGAGCGAGCATCATATCATATATAGCAATACAAGAAAGATGGTAAGTTATTCTTCTCGTTGATATATTCTTACTCTTTCTTTCTTGTGTTTACTTTCATAATTGATGTTTGAAAATTACTTAACAACTGATCAAGTGTTAATATATTGTATTTAATCAGCAAGGCCAGTGGATAGCCGCAAGAGACCTTTCAATTACATGGGTGAACAATCCTCAGTACTGGACATGGAAAACTGTTGATCCTAAGTCTGTCTCTCTCTAACTATCTCTCTCTAAATTTCATTAAAATGAGAAATATATTTTAATCCGATCTCAACATTTTGTACTACAGTATTGAAGTGGCGGAGCTTGTTAGGGTAGCTTGGCTTGACATTTATGGAAAGATCGAGACAAAAAATCTTATTCGAAAGACTAGTTATGTTGTATATTTAGTGTTCAAGTTAACAGATAACCCTCATGAACTTGAACGAGCCACAGCATCGCTAAGAATTGTGAACGAAGTGGTGGAGGGCGCTGGCATTGAGGGTAGCACTGTTTTCATCTCGTAGAAAAAGGAATTACCAGGAGAACTTGGCCGGTTCCCACATCTCCGAAGTGATGGCTGGTTAGAAATCAAGCTTGGTGAGTTTTTCAACAACTTAGGAGAGGATGGTGAAGTCGAAATGAGGTTGATGGAAATCAATAACGGCACTTGGAAATTTGGCATCATCGTTAAGGGCTTCGACATTCGTCCAAACTAATTGGATAGATCTCTACCCAGTGACCTTTATGTTTTCTATTTTGCATATTTGTTGTGTTTGTCTTTTAGATTTCTAATAAAATCACTCTTTGTCTATGATAAGAGTGAGCTTGTTGTAAGTGCATGCGATCTTATTTATGATCCATCCTTTTTATCTTATTCTGAAATTATAATAAGAGATTCTACGATTTCTACTTCTTAGATAATTGGTGTACTCTTGGATCAATAAAAAGCAAGAATATTATAACAAATAAAAGAGGAAAACGTAAATAAAACATGTTTTTGTCATGTGTCTTACTACAATAAGAAAATAACTCATATGTTTCGCTCAATCCATACGTTCTTACATTGTGAAAATGAGTTCACAACTCTTATAAAGTAAACTGAACTTCAAATTTAACAAAATAAATAAATAAATTGAAACAAACTTTTTTATTCAACACCCCTTGCAAATTCACTACAACAAAAAAGGCTTTTAGCGGTAATAAAAATGAGTTTTAGTGGAAACAATAATGGTCGCTAAAACAAAATAAACAACAATGATAACATAGAAGGGGACTTCAGGGTTGTGGACGTTGTGCAGTTATACCTCAAGTCTCCTTAACTAGGGCAATCTCACTCAGCGCTGCTGGGACCCATTCTGGTATCTGCACAAGAAGTGGAGAGTGTAGTATGAGTACAACCGATCTTATGTACTCTATAAGTACAGAGCCTAACCTCGACGAAGTAGTGGCTAGGCTAAGGCGGGCCACTTACAATAACCTCTATGCAACAATAATAACAAGAAAACAGGAAATGGAAGTAAAGCACCTAACTCATGAAAACGAAATCAAAATTCACCTACCAAAGAGCCTAGAATAACAAGCCGCATAACCTCATTACAATATCGATGCAAATCCAACAATCACAAACAAGTACCACATATACAATCCGTTGTGACGTGCAACTCGATCTCGCCATATCGTCATCTGTCAATATCATAATCCGTCCTTATTCCACCATCTTAATTAATTATCTTTAAATATCTGTTGCGGCATGCAATCCGCCCCCCAAACCATTTCAATCAACATAAACAATTCAGTAAATATATTTACAAGAATTTCTACCTCAAGGGGGTAAATGTATAAGGCAATAAGGAACCATATAATAAATCAAGAATCTCAACATCTCGAAGTGTAAACTTTACCAATTCGTCGGTATCCATCAACTATACAACTCATGAAAGGGAATTCACATTTATAGAATGCAACAAATATTACAAAACAATAAGGCAAGTAAAGCATGAGACAATTTAGGTATGCAAGTAAAGCAAGTAGAGGCAAGTAGCAACTAAGCATGGAGTCGTGGAAGAGACAGACAATTTAATACAAGAGTAATTAAATGACAAGTAACAATTACGACATAGAAGTGTCACGACCCCAAATTCAACTAGCCATGATGGCACCTAACTCAGCACGTTAGGTAAGGCAATTTACAAATATCCGATTCAATTAATATTTAACTGACTCTAATACACTCCCCAAGGACTGATAGTACACATCATGAGCTTCTAAGATTAGAATTTACAAAGTTGGTGTGAAATAAAAATACATCATCTGATTGAAATATACATGAACAGATTAAAATAATTCTAAAGCTACCATGAACAAGAGGCAGCAATGACTGGAATACAGGTACATCTTCAGATCTAGCTCCTGCCATCTACAACATCATCAACATCCAAAATCTGTACGTAAGGTGCAGAAGTGTAGTATGAGTACAATCGACCCTATGTACTCAATACGTAACAAACCTAATCTTAGGTTGAAAGTAATGACGAGCTCGGACAAGGGTTAGAGTCCAACTCCAATAATTACTAACATCTCATAACAATACAATTTAAAGCAGCACAAGTAATAACTAAATAATAAAATGCTCAGCTCGTATAAAAATCCGGAAAAATAGACATTTTCTTTTAAATATAACAATAAAACTCAAATCATTTGCCGAAAGTCACCGAAAATATGAGTAAGTCTGAAATCTGTGATTTTTCTCAAAAACTTTAACGACAGATAAGAAATCTTATTATCAGATGACATGAGGAAAAATACTTCTCTGTGCCTACATATCAAGTATGCATGTCTAATGCAATGCAGCACATTGATGAACTCATGTACTCACACTCTCAGAGTACTGTATATGGCCAATCAGCCCAGGGAAGACCCATCCCAAATATATATGCATAATAATTGGCATTCAGTCACTCAATACTGTACAAGCCAATCCAGCCCAAGAACTCCATCCTATATATAAATAAATAAGGCAACTCCATGCTCAGGGAACTCCATCCCAAATATAAATAAACAAGGCAACTCCATCCAAAATATAAATAAATAAGGCAACTTCCTGCCCAGGGAACTCCATCCCAAATATAGTATCCACTGCGCTCACTGTGGGGTGTGCAGACTCCGGAGGGGCTCCTTCAGCCCAAGAGCTATAATAAATAAATATATACAAATATGCTGTGACGTGCAGCCCGACCCCATAATATCCTCACAATCAGGCCCTTAGCCTTACTCAATCATCAATCTCTCTAGTCTCTCGGGCTCACAATGTCATGAAACTAGCCCAAAATAATGATATGATGTATCAATAAAGAACAACAGAGGCTAAGATATGATATGTAATGAATGAACATGACTGAGTATGAAATTATAATTTAAATAAATAATTCAACAATAATATGACCTTTGTTGGTCTCAATATAACGGCATATATCCTCAGCATGATTTGTAGCATGATTCTCAGCTCAATTTCTTTAACACATAAAAGTACACGGATAATGCCAATATTATTTAATTAAAAATTTTACGAAATCAATTACTTCACAAATTTACACGTTGCACGCCCACACGCCCGTCACCTTGCATGTGCAGCACCTCCCAACAATTCATATAACACGTAATTCAGGAGATTCATACCCTCAGTTCCAAGTTTAGAAATGTTACATACCTCAAACCGTGCAATTCTTTATTCCAATAAGCCTTTTCCTCGTAATTCGGCATCTGAACATCTCGAATGTAGTCACAAATAATTCAATACAATCAACACGAGGTGTAGGAATCAATTCTATATGAAAATGCTAAATTTCACAATAAATCCAAAAACGTCAACAATGGGGCCCACATCTCAGAACCCGACAAATGTTATAAAATATAAACGCTCATTCAATCACGAGTTCAACCATACCAAATTTACCAAGTTCCGGCATCAACTCGACCTTTAAATCCTCAAATATTATTTTAAAATCTCTAGGCTCAAATTCTCGAATTATACCTCAAAAACACGTAATCTAGTCAGAATATTTAATGATAATTCAATATTATAAACTAACAATGATCACAAGTTACTTACCTCAAGATCGCCCCAAGCCGTGTTCTTTCGCCCAAAAAAGTTGAAATGAACAAAAGAAAACTGCTAAATAAAACACATTTCCTGTCACTGAAAGTCCATTGCCCGTCACTAAAAGTTCATTTTTCGTCACTAAAGGTCTGCACTAGAACCTTCATGCTCGAGCAATTAATATTTTCACCAAAAAGTCTCTAACTCCATCATACAAACTTGAATTTCGGCCATTATTGATCCTATGAGTCATAAAAAATAATATGAACCTAGTCGTTCAATCGAAGCTCAACTCGTAGCTCGTTTGCTCAATGCGATACCAATTTTGCTCGTTAAACAATTAACTCATGTTTCATGGTAAAACCCCAATCGCGACATGATACAATTAAACCAACATTCCAGATCATTCCTATAATTCATTATCAAACTCCCGAAAATCGCTAAATAAAATTTCAATCTCTAGAACTAAAAATGGACCTTTAGATCATTACATACTTATGCTCAAAACATCAAACTCTTCCAAAAATTCTTTCATAACTCATCTGATTCCCATGGGACCCCAACCAAGTATACTAACAAGTCTCATAACATGACACGAACTTAGTCGATGCCTCAAATTACATTAATTAACACTAAAACACGAATCGCACCCTAAATTCAATCTTAATGAAAACTAACGAATTCCAAATTCTACATTCGATGTTGAATTCGATGTTGAAACCTATCAAATCAAGTCCGATTGACCTCAAATTTTCCATTCAAGTGATACATGACATAACAGACCTAAATGTCCAGAACTGGATTCCGACCCCGATATCAATAAAGTTAATTCCCGGTTAAACTTTCAAACCTTTCATTTTCAACTTTCACCATTTCAAGATAAAATCAACTACGGACTTCCAAATAAATATCTGAAAGCACTCCTAAATCCAAAATCACCATACAGAGCTATTGGAACAATCAAAATTCCATTCCGGAGTCGGTTGCACAAAAGTCAAACTTCGATCAACTCTTTTTATTTAAGCTTCTAACCAAGGATTGTTCTTTCAATTTAATCCTGAATCATCCGAAAACCAAATCCGAAAATTCATGCGAGTCATAATACATATTATAAAGCTGCTCAAGATTTCAAATTGTTGAACGGGATGTAAATTCTCAAAATCACAAGTCGGGTCGTTCCATTCTCCCCCACTTAAACATACGCTCGTCCTCGAACGTGCCAAGAGTTATTCCTAAACCTTCAAATCACTATTCCACCTTACCACACATATACCTGGGGTGATCCCATATCACCCTATTCCATGTAGGCCTGACAGCACAACATAATTGAAAATCATTACTTTAATCGTGGCCCATAAACCTTGGAACCCAATATCTAACATCCGAAACTATTTTCAAGACCCGAATCTCACATCTACACACTTTATAACTTAGAACAAGTTGTATTAA
The DNA here is from genome assembly GCA_000715115.1 of Nicotiana otophora. Lineage (NCBI taxonomy): Eukaryota > Viridiplantae > Streptophyta > Magnoliopsida > Solanales > Solanaceae > Nicotiana > Nicotiana otophora. The sequence goes on along the minus strand of AWOL01S0034612.1, from coordinate 461 downwards.
GCCTTAACCATAACCCGAGATATAATCACATAACATACCACATAACTCCCATACTCTCAACACCATTTTCGATCACAATAACTACTCAAAACCAACCAAGTACTAGTATTAAACCCCACATTCCACATAACCTCGTACCAAAACTTTCGTACACTGTCGATAATGAAACAAACATACAGGACCTCACAATCACTCACCGGATCAACATGTCATGGAGCTTTCCCTCATTCAACAAGTACCATAGCCAATTATTTATCCGAATTCTAAATTATTCTTCCAACACGCTGTAATCAAACCTGATAGTATCCATTTTAGGTCCAATGACCTTATATCACCAAACACAACTATTCTAGCTATTTCGGTGTAATCATGCCTTTTTGCTTTTAAAAAACTGGCATAAAACATTATTTAAAACCAACTCATCATATTCTATGAGAAGAACATTTGTGTGTGCATGTGCA
>AWOL01S0034611.1:0-10354 GCA_000715115.1 Nicotiana otophora | reverse complement strand
ATTGAATGTGAATATATTGTGAGAGCGGGTTGCACGCTGCAACAGAAATAATGGAAATGATAATTGGTTATGATTGATGAGTTGCCTTCAATTATTATAAATGAATTACCTGATTTATTCCTATTATTGTTATTATTATTAATATTGAGTACAGGTTAATGTAAGTGAANAATATTGCGTACAGGTTAATGTAAGTGAACCGCCTTAGCCTCGTCACTACTTCGTCGAGGTTAGGCTCAGCACTTACCAGTACATGGGGTCGGTTGTACTGATACTACACTCTGCACTTCTTGTGCAGATATTGGAGTTGGTCCCAGCGGCGTACCATAGTTTTGCTCGGGTTTCAGCTACTCGGAAGAGACTTGAGGTATAACTGCATGGCGTCCGCAGTTCTGAAGTTCCCGTCTATTGTACTTTAGCTGTGTGTTTATTTCCAGACAGCTTTATATTATTCAGACCTTTATTTGTATTTATTCTAGAAGCTCATGCACTTGTGACACCAATTCTGGATTGGTATTTAGACATCGTTATTATTATGAATTTTTTCAAAATTGCTTCCGCATTTGCTTCCTTGTTATTAATAAACTTAAAATTATTTTAAAAATGGATAATATTATTCTAACGTTGGCTTGCCTTGCAAGTGAAATGTTATGCACCATCACGATCCGAATGTGGGAATTTTGGATCGTGACAATATTTCACTACTTCCTTTTTTGACAGATTGTAAAATTTAGAAGATTTTGTTGGCCTTGTGAATCAAGAACTGATTTTTTTCCTTTTAGATAAGGTAGTCATAGGGCTGTATTCAGGGCAGGTGATGAACGAAGCTCAAAACTTATCTCTTTTCTTTAATCCTTGCCTTTTCATCTCACTTTCCAAACTCCATGTGCTGATTTTTGAAAAAGAAACCAATGGATATAGAAGTAAAATCCCATCACTTGTCATTTTATATGATGGGATTTTACTGGAGGCAATTCATTCAGAATTCATCAATTACAAGTAATTCCATTACAAACATAAATTCTTATTTTTATAAATAGACAAAATCTGGATGCAGAATTCGAATGCGTTTAGTTATATTCTTGGACAAAAAATGAAAGATCCCTCAAAAAGAAGAAAACTTATATTAGTAAAAATGTAGCGGCAAGATTCTAATTTCGTATCTTGTTTGTATTTTCTATAATGAACTTAAGAACATGAGTTAAAAAAATTATCAATAGAGCTCTTAATTCTTCAAGAAATTACGTGTTCTTGCTAAAAGTAAAAAAAAAATGATAATTTACGAAATTTAATGAGTGAAATTATAAAACTAAAATAACTTTTAAGTCGAATATATTGATTGAGATGATTGACCGGTTCTATGGATAAAATTTCTTCTTTTATTGAGTTAGTTAAATAAGATCAACAATCATTATTTTCAAGAGCTTATTCTTTTTCTTTAATTTTTATTTTATAACTCGAATATAATTTTTAATATAGTATATATGTTTTAGTATAGTATATGCATACCTTTTAAAATACATACTCATTGAGTTGAGATATAGACGCAATGCGTAATGTTTAACATATATATACTCATCGAGTTGGAGTCCGAAAACAAAGTAGTAATAACTAATTGAACCCATGCCACCACAATATGTGAAAATGGGGGCGAACCAATCTATGTAAAGTGCATGAAATAAATGCGCTATACACGGACAGGGAAACGACTAAATGTAACATCCGTGTGTTATCATAGGAAATAGCGCATAAAATAAATGTGCTACATTTACATGAATGCAAGCATATCCGCTCTAGCAGCGTATGCCTCGCCCTGGTCACCCGGCAAACCCTCTGCAACACCCTCCACGGGTGCCTCACCGCCCCTCTACGCTGACCACCTCGGCCACGCTAGCCGTCTTATCCTCTTTGTCCACGCCTAGCACGTCTACCACGGGTTGGGGACACGTCTGGGCCATGATGGCAATCCTCTAGCGGAATGTACGCAAGATCAAAACCTAATTGTGCATCGGCTCGTGCAACAACCAATGTCGCAGTAGCAATTGCAGAAACCTGATGACCCCAATGGTGCAATAGTAGTGCTTCTCCGTCGCCTATATGTTGTTGCATCTCTAGGCCCATCTAGTGAATACGTTGTAAGCCCACAACCTACATAAAATGTAACATATTAATTAAAGAAATTAAGTAAATCACATATAATATGTAAGTAGATCAAATAACGTACTAGTGCCTCGTGCCTCCCGGCGTATGGAACATATCGGCGACTCTCCTGATGATCAGGATTATCAATCAGAGTGAGAGTAACACGATGATACCAAGCCATGTACTTGTCAACATCAACACTGTCACGTGGATGGTCTGGCGGAAACATGAAAAGCCTCAGACCCCATTCCTCTATTCGGGCCTTGAGCCAAGCCAAGTACTCATGGTCAACTCGATTACGATCATCCCGCTTGTAATAAGTGGCATACCAACTCGGATGAGCAGGTATATGTTGTGGTCGGCCAAACTGTCGTAAGACTCGCCCTGTCGGATAATGCTCCACTATATCGAGGTAGATTAGTGGGACCTCAGAAAACCACATAGCTCGACCTCGTGAGCAGTACTCTGGCAAGCTGGCAATGGTCTCGTTTCTATATGGCCTCCATACGAACTTTTGAGTAAACACAAGATAAGTAAGTAAACACAAGACAAATAAAATATAAACAAACGTACTAAGTCGGATATTTACATGATCACCATCCAGGAGATCCAATATATCTCTGTAGAGCCGGAGGTGATATCGAGCCTCGACGTCACGGGCACGACCTCTCCTATCGACCCACCTCCTCGCATGGGGTAGTAGCGGTGGTGGTGGTCCATCCAGATCTAATCGTCGAGGAGGGGTTTGCATCCGCAAGAATCTCTCCCAAGCCCAAACCTAATATTCATTGTGGATGTAAAACTTAGTATTTTTAATATATATATGATATTCATAAAAAGAATTGACAATGTTATTACCTGTAGAAGCGGAAGGAATCCAGCAACGTCCCTCACGCTGCCCATCGACGCCCTGCATAGCTGCCTATGCAGGTAGGCTAGAACGGCACCCCTGTGCTTTAATATTTATTATTTAAACACAAGCGTACTGAGATTTATTTTTGCAAAAATTATTACAGTAATGTTTTTTTATTACCCTGGAATTGCGGTAGCTCGATCGTTTCCCCTGAGCATCTCTTTACATCTTACGCTTTGCCTTATTATTGCTAAGTTTCTAATGTTCTCAATAATTTCTCGCAAGCCCACCTTTTCCTCATTATCCTAAAACACTCTTTGGAGTCCAAATTAAATCTATCACTAAACTTAAAGACACCATTGGTTTAGGAATTTTCTTGAAAAATAAAAAGATGTCATAGGGTATAAGTTTTTCTTAAAAAACATATATTGATCTATATCTTTTATTTCTATTACCTTGGATTATCTTAGGTTTGTTCGTTTAATCCGTGTAAAGTTTATTTGTGATTTGTTCATAAATGTTTAGGTTAGATTTAGAATAAGGATAAGTTATTTTGTAGTCCAAATTATAATCTAACACTGTCAGTAGGATTTGGTGTTTTGTGAAAAATAAAATTTAGGTTACATGTTTTATTATAAAAATATTCTATGTTTATTAGATCTATTGCCGTGAATGATTCTATATTAGACTTCAAGAAAAAATTCTGTATTACAAAAAAGAAAATTATAATATGTAAAACTCTATCGTATATAGCACTTTGGATGTGAAATAATTCCTTTAAGTTTAGATTTTTTTCTTTTTCTTTTGGTAATATAATACTTTTTAAACCAAAAATAGAGTTTGAATAAATGATGTAACCAGGGAAATTTATTCATAATTCATTTGTTTATGTGTTTGTGTGTTAGGGATATTACTTTTTGTTACGTTTCAAGATGTTGGGCTCTTTACCGGCAAGAAAAAACTCGGTGAACATATAAAAAGACTTAGTAGATTGAACCATAGGAACTTGCTTCCTTTTATTTTTATTAAAGCTACTAACTACATTAGTAATATTAAAGCTACTAACTGCATAATCAACATTAGTAAATCATTAAAGCTACTAACTACAAGTAGTAAGCACAAGCTACTGACCTTCAACCTATTTTCTTTTCACAATTAAGTTCTATATTTTTCTTTGATCACCGGCGAGAAGCCGTCATCTTCAAATACCTATAACAATTAATCTATAATGTGTGAAGGTGCAGTAATTAGTATTGCTAATCTAGTGGACTAAAAGTACAAATTTACGACTGAAGCGCAATGAAATTGTTGATCAAGTGAAACAGAAAATATCATAGAACTTACACATATAGAATATCATCAAGCACCTACCTCAAAATCCTTGAGCATCGAATAAACGCAATTGGTAGCCAACCTTTAGTATTTCTTCGGTTTTTGGCACAATAGCGGCCAAACATATATAGATAACACTTACAAGTAGATCGACCAAAAGTTCTCAATACAATAAATACATAGAGAAATCAAACCGACATTTAAAACTTCCAATTCTAAAGCTAAATCCCAAGCCTTCTACATTTAAAAGTTTTAGGAACTCGGCAAGAATCATGAGCTCCTGGTTTGGTACAAATTGCTCTACGTTTTTCTTCTGTTATGCTTTGTCGTTGAGTTGAACCGGGAATAATAAAAAGGTATTACTTAGGCATAATCATGAGCTGGTTTGATTTGTTTTATTTCAAGACTCTCTTAATATCCAGGAGCGGAAGACTTCCAATTTCACTTGAACACAATCATTGTTTCGGATGAATTCATATTATGAGGCGGATAATAATTTCTAAAGTTTTACATATTGACTTAGCTTGAACTCTAGAAATAATGAAGTACGGTTACGTTTTAGCACATTAATATTATAGAGATATCTTTAATTAATAAAGTACGTAAAAGTCCATCAATATTTGGAGGATATTTTGATCGTTCAACATTTAGTATAAAACATTCGTTGGTTTTATATATATAGAGAGAGATATTGGTATTTAGATTGAGATGTCACCTTTATGGGTCAGGTGCTTATTTTTCAATGTAGTTGAGGTCATAAAAAAAAAAGAGTACTAATTTTTGTTGTTTTTTATCAAGTATCTAATGTAAAACAATAATTGTTATGGCCAAACTTTAGGATAAGAATGATGATTATTTTTTTACCTCTCCGTTTTTATTTGTTGTCTCATTACCAAGAAGTTTAGTGGGAAATCAAATAATTAATCATGCTTTTGTTGATGTACGTGTCACAATTAGCGGAAAACGACTAGTAACTAAGATGGATTAATTTAAAGAAAGAAACAAGAAAACAAGAAAAGAAGTAATCTATACTCAATCAAATGATAATTTTCTATTGGTTAATGACTCATCAACATTAGAATAAGCATAGATTAATCATCAGAGTGCCTAATTAGTTGAAATGAGAGTTCACGTCCATTGTCCATGTACGGTTGTCCCTGGTATTTCCATTATACATGACATTGAGTTTTCTAAAAAAAGATTTTTTTGTTAATGTTCACTTTTGCCCTAATAATGGAAGATTTAATTAATTAATACTTCTCATAATTAAAGTACTTTGAATTTGGATCTCCTAGTATTATGATTGTATGCGTGTCGAGATATTGGTCTCTTATATGGTATGTAGACTTGAATAAGAATTCGTTCAGCTCTAATAATACTGTCAAATGCGGATCAAACTCCCTGGCTTTGGGTCGTGACATAGGTGGTATAACAATGACTGCCCCCAAATTATATTTAATTTTTATATGTAACAACTAAAATTCTATATGGCGATAAGAATGCAAATAACCTAGCTAACATAAAGTCACTTCAAGATAGGGAAAATGCCAGAGTCACGCCGCCTTACCCACAAGTAGAGACGTACAAAGAAAACCGATAAATCGTACCAAACCGATAATCCTAGTCAAATCGGAAAAAAAATCCGATGTTTTTTGGTTTGATTTGGTTTGGTTTTAACTAAAAAAAGTCAAACCGAAACCAAACCAACCCGATAGTACATTTATATAATTTTTAAAAATATTTTATACATATAAATATTTATTGTAATATAATTTATAAATATTTCTTAATTTGTTTCACAGTTTTATCTTTTAACGTATTATTTCAAGTTTAGACTTAACATTCTTGAATGGTAAATAAATTTCATAGCACATAAATGTAGTAACTCAAACAAAGTTCAAATCAATACTAATGCTAACAAATGAAATTCAATTCAATACTAGGAATGACGATAGTGTTGGATAATTATTTTAGTTTTACATTGGTTTATAATGAAAATGCATAACTTAGTTTATCTTTTTCTTTAGTGCTAAGTTATGTAATTAATATTAGTACTTATTAGCTATACTTATTTTAGCATGACCTATATAGTATTTTTAGATTATGTTAATTTTTATTATGGCTTATTAATTAGCTATATTTGTTTTATGTAATTTTATAATTTTATCTTTGTTATTGAATATTTTAGTATAATGTTATGACTTATCTCATATTATTGTGTTAGTTTCTTGGAAAACACATTATATAGTTGTATTTTACTAGGACTTAGGAAATATTTGGAGCACAAGTTATATATTTTATGCTATGAAAACTTTACCGGAAAACAAAATCGAAAATCCGAAAAATCCGAGATTGAAAAACCCGACATTGTTGGTTTGGTTTGGTTTATAAATTTAAAAACCTGACACCATTGGTTTGGTTTGATAATTAAAAATTATGAACCAACCCGACCTATGTACACCCCTACCCACAAGTATTAGCGCTTAAATTGACATAATTAGTTGCCTAATTTGCTTGATATCTCTATAATGGTCTTAATTTTCCAATACCCATTAGTAAATATGTGATCTTTACACGAATAGTCACTCGAATACATGGTTTACTTTTTCTAACCTGTAAAAATAGACTATACACTATTTATACGTATATATACATATACCGTCAAACCTTTTCATAACATCATCATTTGTTCCGATATTTTTTGGCTTTTATAGTGAATGATTGTTATACACCTATAACAACAATTGACATTTAAATATTTTTAGCTGCTAAATAGACAATCCAAAAATCATTTTTTTTCTTGTTTAATATTACATGTAAAAGACAAAAAAATTATTCAAAAAACTCAAATTTCTCTAAGTAAATATTAAATAAATCTAATATATTATTAATAAATTCATAACTAAACGTACAAAGCTTTAAATTCAAAGACACACAGTATAATAAATACTTTTAAGATTGATGGAAGAACATTATAATTGTAGCTTGTTTCGTAGATTTCATTCTCTTACTAGCAATATAACGTGTGAATTGACGAAGATAAGTATCCAATACCTAGTTCGAGAAGATCAAGGTATGCAATTTCCCGTTTATTATGTAAGTCGAACCTTAGGAGAAGCAGAAACTAGATATCCCCACTTAGAAAAATTAGCACTTGCACTGATAAGCGCCTCTAGAAAGTTAAGACCATACTTTCAATGTCACCCCATATGCGTACTGACCACTTACCCACTTCTTAATGTTTTGCACAATCCCGAACTATTAGGCCGATGGGCCAAATGGGCCGTCGAACTCAGTGGGTACGATATCGAATATCAACCCTTTACGGCCATCAACTCTCAAATTTTAGCGGATTTCGTGGCCGATTTCATGCCGGCCCTCGTACCCGAAGTTGAAAAAGAACTCTTATTGAAATCGGATACATCATCGGGGGTATGGACCCTTTTTACGGACGGGGCTTCGAACGTAAAAGGGTCCGGGCTAGGCATCGTTTTAAAGACTCCCACATGTAACACCATTAGGCAATCTATCAAAACTACTAGGTTGATTAACAACGAGGCCGAGTATGAGGCCATGATTGCAGGTCTCGAGCTAGCTAAAATCTTGGGAGCGGAAGTCATTGAAACCAAATGTGACTCTTTACTGGTGGTAAATCAAGTAAACAAAACCTTCGAAGTTCGAGTGGATAGAATGCAAACGTATTTGGACAAATTACATGTCATTTTGCACCATTTCATAGAATGGACTTTGCAGCATATTCCACGAGAACAAAACAGTGAGGCCGATGTACTTGCAAATTTGGGATCGTCGGTCGAGGAAGGCGAGATAAGCTCAGGGACTGTCGTTCAACTCTCGATATCCGTGATCGAAGAAGGTCATGCCGAGATAAATTCTACAAGCTTAACCTAGGATTGGAGGAATAAGTATATTGAATACTTAAAGAATGGAAAGCTCCCATCAGACCCTAAAAATTCGAGGGCCCTACGAACCAAAGCTGCTCGATTCATATTAACCGCAGATGGAACGTTATACCAAAGGACATTCGATGGACCATTGCAGTATGCTTAGGTCAGGAGACACCGACTACGTCCTACGTGAGGTGCACGAGGGCACTTGTGGAAATCACTCTGGTTCGGACTCATTAGTCCGAAAACTAATCAGGGCAGGGTATTATTGGATCGATATGGACAAAGATGTAAAGGAGTTTGTTCGAAAATATGACAAGTGTCAAAGGTTTGCACCAATGATCTATCATCCCGGAGAGCAACTTCACTCAGTCCTATCCCCATGGCCATTCATGAAATGGGGAATGGATATCGTCGGCCCTCTGCCATCGGCCCCAGGTAAAAGCTAAGTTCATTTTATTTATGATTGACTATTTCTCTAAATGGGTTGAAGCACAGGCGTTCGTGAAAGTAAGAGAGAAAGAGGTTATAGACTTTATCTGGGATCATATCGTATGTCGATTCGGGATACCTGCCAAAATAGTGTGTGACAATGGGAAACAGTTTGTCGACAGCAAAGTGACGAAATTCCTCGAAGACCACAAAATAAAAAGAATATTTTCAACATCGTATCACCCCAGTGGGAACGGACAGGCTGAATCAACGAACAAAACTATCATTCAAAACCTAAAGAAGAGGTTGAATGACGCTAAGGGAAAATGGAGAGAAATCCTACCCAAAGTTTTTTGGGCATATCGAACAACATCAAAATCTAGTACGGGGGCAACCTCATTCTCCTTAGTATATGGCTCCGAAGCCTTAATTCCAATCGAAGTCAGGGAACCCAGTGCCAGGTTTCGATATACAACAAAAGAGTCAAATAACGAGGCTATGAACACTATCCTCGAATTATCGGATGAAAAACGAGAAGCTGCTCTCGTCCAATTGGCCGTCCAAAAGCAGCGAATCAAAAAATACTATAATCGAAGAACCAAGCTTCGCCATTTTAAACTCGGGGACTTAGTGCTAAGGAATGTCACCCTCAGTACCCGAAATCCAAACGAAGGAAAACTAGGACCGAAATGGGAAGGACCATATCAGGTTCTCGAAAACGTCGGAAAAGAATCATACAAGCTCGGCATTATAAACGGCAAACAACTATCAAGCAATTGGAATGTGTCGCACCTAAAACGATACTACTGCTAAGGTACGACCCTCCTATGTTCGTTTATATTTCTAAACTAACCATTGCAGGAGTTCAATCAGGAACAAGGATAGTTCGTTCAACACAAGAGCCCTAGGTCTGAAAGCATGCGTTGCACTCTTTTTCCCTTAGACCGGTTTTATCCCAAATGGGTTTTTCGGCAAGATTTTTAATGAGGCAACCATTGATCGTGCCAACTTAGAACAGTTCAATAGTATCCGAGGCCTCTTTACAATTGATCTCGAATCCTGAGGGGGGGCATTACCCGTCAAACATATCAAGTTCGATGCAAGAAAGTTACTTTAACAACAGGGTTCCAATAGGAAAAATTGTAAGAGCCAAATGGTCAAAACGAACCATCTCATATAGTTGGCCCGAGCCCTGACACAAAACATGAACACGTGTATAATGACTTACAAAGAAAACTTTCTTCTTTACCCATATCTTATGTCCAAGAAAAATTCCCCTATTTCGAGATTTATTATGCAAACAGGCTTAAGGGCCAACCACTACCCCTTAAATCGAGGACTGCCAACCGAAAATCAACGAAGCCCAAGGGCTATACCGACTCAAGTTCGAGCAACCATTCTCACTTGGGTCGACTACTAAGCCTACGGGCTATGTTACTTCGAGTTCGAGCAAGCACTCACTCAATTACTAAGCCTACGGGCTACATTACTTCGACTTCGAAATCACTCACTAGACTAGTAAGCCTACAGGCTATATTACTTCGAGTTCAAAATCACTCACTCGACTAGTAAACCTACGGGCTACATTACTTCGAGTTCGAAATCACTCACTCGACTATTAAGCTTATGGGCTATATTACTTCGAGTTTGAAATCACTCACTCGACTATTAAGCCTACGAGCTATATTAC
>AWOL01S0034610.1:3647-24421 GCA_000715115.1 Nicotiana otophora | reverse complement strand
GTAATATAGCTCGTAGGCTTAATAGTCGAGTGAGTGATTTCAAACTCGAAGTAATATAGCCCATAAGCTTAATAGTCGAGTGAGTGATTTCAAACTCGAAGTAATATAGCCCATAAGCTTAATAGTCGAGTGAGTGATTTCAAACTCGAAGTAATATAGCCCATAAGCTTAATAGTCGAGTGAGTGATTTCAAACTCGAAGTAATATAGCCCATAAGCTTAATAGTCGAGTGAGTGATTTCAAACTCGAAGTAATATAGCCCATAAGCTTAATAGTCGAGTGAGTGATTTCAAACTCGAAGTAATATAGCCCATAAGCTTAATAGTCGAGTGAGTGATTTCAAACTCGAAGTAATATAGCCCATAAGCTTAATAGTCGAGTGAGTGATTTCAAACTCGAAGTAATATAGCCCATAAGCTTAATAGTCGAGTGAGTGATTTCAAACTCGAAGTAATATAGCCCATAAGCTTAATAGTCGAGTGAGTGATTTCAAACTCGAAGTAATATAGCCCATAAGCTTAATAGTCGAGTGAGTGATTTCAAACTCGAAGTAATATAGCCCATAAGCTTAATAGTCGAGTGAGTGATTTCAAACTCGAAGTAATATAGCCCATAAGCTTAATAGTCGAGTGAGTGATTTCAAACTCGAAGTAATATAGCCCATAAGCTTAATAGTCGAGTGAGTGATTTCAAACTCGAAGTAATATAGCCCATAAGCTTAATAGTCGAGTGAGTGATTTCAAACTCGAAGTAATATAGCCCATAAGCTTAATAGTCGAGTGAGTGATTTCAAACTCGAAGTAATATAGCCCATAAGCTTAATAGTCGAGTGAGTGATTTCAAACTCGAAGTAATATAGCCCATAAGCTTAATAGTCGAGTGAGTGATTTCAAACTCGAAGTAATATAGCCCATAAGCTTAATAGTCGAGTGAGTGATTTCAAACTCGAAGTAATATAGCCCATAAGCTTAATAGTCGAGTGAGTGATTTCAAACTCGAAGTAATATAGCCCATAAGCTTAATAGTCGAGTGAGTGATTTCAAACTCGAAGTAATATAGCCCATAAGCTTAATAGTCGAGTGAGTGATTTCAAACTCGAAGTAATATAGCCCATAAGCTTAATAGTCGAGTGAGTGATTTCAAACTCGAAGTAATATAGCCCATAAGCTTAATAGTCGAGTGAGTGATTTCAAACTCGAAGTAATATAGCCCATAAGCTTAATAGTCGAGTGAGTGATTTCGAACTCGAAGAAATGTAGCCCGTAGGCTCAATAGTCGAGTGAGTGATTTTGAACTCGAAGTAATATAGCCTGTAGGCTTACTAGTCTAGTGAGTGATTTCGAAGTCGAAGTAATGTAGCCCGTAGGCTTAGTAATTGAGTGAGTGCTTGCTCGAACTCGAAGTAACATAGCCCAAGGGCTATACCGACTCAAGTTCGAGCAACCATTCTCACTTGGATCGACTACTAAGCCTACGGGCTATGTTACTTCGAGTTCGAGCAAGCACTCACTCAATTACTAAGCCTACGGGCTACATTACTTCGACTTCGAAATCACTCACTAGACTAGTAAGCCTACAGGCTATATTACTTCGAGTTCAAAATCACTCACTCGACTATTGAGCCTACGGGCTACATTTCTTCGAGTTCGAAATCACTCACTCGACTATTAGGCCTACAGGCTACATTACTTCGAGTTTGAAATCACTCACTCGACTATTAAGCCTACGGGCTACATTACTTCGAGTTCGAAAATGCTCACTCAGATATAAAGGCTATGAAGTCCAAATTCGATCAAATTACCTAAAGCCTTATGAAAACATTCATAAGGCATGAATAAAATGAAACCTTCACAAGACAGAAAATAAAACAGAGGCAAAACGGGAGAAGAAAAGATATTTGTATATATTTACTGGATTGTTTATATGATTGTTTGCAACATCCAAAATAGAAACTAAGGGACTAAGTTTCTTGGTTATCCCCGGGGGCGGTCTCTTCTCCATTGGGCTCCTCCCCGCTCTCGGACCCGCTCTTGCTCCCATCATCGTCATCATCATCGTCGTCATCATCAGAAACCAAGTCTTCAGCATCAACTTCAAGCTCCTTAGCCCTTTTTATCTCTTCAGTGAGGTCGAAACCTCAAGCGTGGATCTCCTCGAGGGTCTCCCTCCGAGATCGGCACTTAGCAAGCTCAGCAACCCAATATGCTCGAGTGTTGGCGGTCTCGGCTGCCTCTCTTGCCTGTACCTGAGCAGCTTCAGCATCGGCCTGATAAACAGCCATGAATGCATCTGTATCGGCTTTCGCTTTTTCGGCGTCAGATTCAGCTTTAGCAAGTTCAAAGGCCAACCGAGCCTCGAGCTCCTCTATTTTTCTTACTTGAGCCGAGCTTTTCTCCTTTATACTTTGAAGCTGGTTTTCAGTCGAAGATAATTGGGCTCGAATAACCTTTTTATCTGCAGCAAAGCGATCCATACCTTCTTTCTACTTCAAGGACTCCGCTTTTATTACATCAACCTCCTCATGGAGTTTCCCGATCATCTCAATCTTCTGCGGCAGCTGTGAGACCGAAACATTAGCCATCATTCCGGTATCAAGCCCATAGGCTTTTTAAAGTATCATTATCTGCTCAGACAGATCGGTATGATCTTGATAAGCCTTTGCCAACTCAGCTCGGAGGTCTTTGATTTCCTCCCCACTTTGCCCTAAGAGGAGTTTAAGGGAGTTCCTCTCCTCCGTGACCCGTTGAAGATTGGTCTCGAACCGATGCAGCTCAGCTCGATACCGAGAACATGCTTCTCTATGAACCGCCATGGCCTGCGAAGAAGGAAGAAAAGAAGGAAAGAATAGCAAAACATGAAACATAATATCAACAAAGGGAGTTAAGAGATTACCCGATTCAGAGCTAGCTGCACTTCACAGAGAAGGCCCGACACATCACCAGGGCCAGCAGTATCCTCGACCCCGGTAAACAGATCACGGAAAGTGTCCTCCCCTTCATGAGACCGGCTCATCTCGAGGGCCCCCAAAGCTTGGGCTTCCCGAATTGACCCTTCGAAAAACGCAGGAAGAGCGGGCGGATCTCCGATTATTATTGCCCCAGGCGATTCGCTTGGGGCGTTCTCCTCAGTTCTGAGAGCTTCAAGACCGGTCCCTTCCGATGTACCCATCATTTATTGACTTCGGTAGGAAGCATCCTCGATCTCTAATGACTCAGGGACTTTGCTTGAACCTTCCTCCGATATCTCCTCAGTTCGGGGCGGAGCCTTATGAATCACCGTCGGTTCAGTCGCCTTTGGGGCATCAGTGCTTTTCTTCATTCGGGCCGCCAACGCGGACCCGTCATTTTCTTCTCTTCTTCTTTGTCTTCATCCCTTAGACGCAGAACTGATTCTACGGTCAAGGGAATTCTTCTTCGGCTTACGAGTCGTCCTCTTCTTCGATTTTGGATCTTCGGGAACGGAGGCCCTTTTCCTCTTATTATCCTTCACCGGCTTCGGAACGGACGCCGAAATCTCTTCCTCGACAAACGGGCCCCTCAAAATCGCATCTTTGCCCACACCTACATACGGAAAAAAATATTAAAAGTATATGAAAATCATCTCGTTCGAACTACCAAACAATTTGAGAAAATGGGCTTACCGTGATTTTTGGCCTCCCATCGTCCCTTTGACAAGTCACGCCATGAGTGCTCGGCGTATGTGGAGGTTGAAACCAGATCCCGTACCCAGTTCTTGAGATCGGGAACTGTACCGGGTATCCAGGGAGCTGCTGCATCACAAAAAGGGGGATATCGATGAGAAAAAGAAATAAAAAGGCAAAATAGTAAGAGATAACAGCAGAATTACACTTACGCTTCATGTTCCACTCCTCGGGAAAAGGCATCTTTTCAGTCGGAATTAGATCTGAAGTTCTTACTCGGACGAACCTGCCCATCCGGCTTCGATCCATGTCCTCGTCTATGCTCAAGAACAGAGCCTTGGTAGCTCGACGCTGAAGCTTTATTAACCCTCCTCGAAAAAGGCGAGGACGGCATAATCGGATGAGATGATCGAGGGTGAAAGGCATCCCCTCGATTTTATTCACGAAGTATCAGATCAAAATAATAATCCGCCAAAAAGAAGGATAAATCAGGCCTAGGGTTATTAGGTATTTACGACAAAAATCTATAATAACAGGGTCGAGGGGACCTAACATAAAAGGGTAAGTGTACACAGTTAAAAACCCTTTCACGTGAGTAGTAATATCCTCTTCGGGAGACGGTACTAGCACTTCTTTGTTCCCCCAGTTATAATCTTTTTTTATCTGTACCCCCCGGTTATCGAACAAATATATCTCGATATGGGCTCACATCGGCCGGGAACCGGCGAACCTTTATCGAGTTTGAAATCGGAAGTAAGATTACACACCGCCGGAACACACTCCTCAGGCCGTGGATCCACCGGTGTTTTGTCGGCGGCAGATTGAGAAGAAGAAGCTTTTTCTTTTTGGGGGACTGTTTTTGATGTCTTCACCATTTTTGGGTTTAAAGAAGGTGATAAAAATTTGGTGGTTTTTAAGAAGAATTTTGTAGGAAAGAATCACATATCTACGAATGAAATCAGAAGAGACGAAAAGGAACTTAGAAAATTTGGAAGATTGAAGACATAAAAGTGATAAATGGTGAAAGGAAGAGCTATTTATAGATTGAAGCAATGGCGGTTATCAGCGGTGGTGGACCACCTTCTGACACGCATTAAATGCCTTGGGAAGCTAAACCGACGGACAGCTATCACGTACGTCATGGTCGGGCTTGATGCAAACGTCAGCTTATATCTGATCGAACCGTTGTGAAATCATGTCGTTTCTCACTACATCCTTCCCGAGAAACGAGGGGACTATCTATATACAGTAAAAACCGGTTAGTAATTCGTACGAACTGGTTTAAATGGTAATGCATTGGATCGGAGAAGCGTCTTCATAGTATCAGGTTGAGGTCCGAAATCGGGTCAGCAAGCTTCGAACCCGAAGGACCGATCAATGTCGAGCTCAATGTTATTATCAAGCTCAATGTTAATATCGAGATCGAGCCCAAGTCGAGCTATGATGCAAAGTAAAGTTAGCGAGCTTATGATTCATAGACCGACCAAACACTGACCCCGAATCAATATAGGGGCCCGAGTCAGAATTGAGCTCGAATCAGGATCGAGAGCTCAAGTCAAGACCGAAAACTCGAGACAATATCGAGCTCACAGACAAGAGCCGTTGCAATCCCACTAGAGGAGAGAATCCTGGCAGGAATTATGGAAAAGCTGATTTGTCATGGGTCTCCCACTATATATTTTTAATTATATCTAAAAGTAGGATCCTCCACTATAAAGAGGATGGCTACATTTCTGTAAGTGCACAATTTCTTTGCTTACATGGTAATTCAAGCACCATATTAATATTCAAGAGTTATTCTTTTAAGCTCCATAAATTGATTCATCGTGCTTAGTCCTAAAAATCATCTTCTTTCCAACCTTGTTTATTTTGCATTCTTTGAAATCCATATTTGATATTTCTATTTATCCTTACGATTTGTATTAAGCTATATCACATATCCTTAGAACTACGTACAAATTCAACTCTATCCGTTTTTTGGGTAAACAACAACACAATAAAATATCATAAAGAATATTTTTAGAACAATAAACATGCAAAATATTTATGTAAAATTTTCTTCAGACAATTGTTTTTTGACACTATGGAGAGTTAAATTATTTTTTCTGTGAAGAAAATCCAAGTTACTTTTAAAAAATCTCAATTTAAATGAGAACTAACTAAAAATACACAAGAATTAAAATGCTACAGTCGTGAGAATTTGTTGAAAAAATAAATTCTAAATCTAATCTAAACGTGCATGAATTCTATATTTTCACCATATTCTAGAATAGTAGTAACTAATTCATTCAGAATTCATCAATTACAAGTAATTCCATTACAAACATAAATTCTTATTTTTATAAATAGACAAAATCTGGATGCAGAATTCGAATGCGTTTAGTTATATTCTTGGACAAAAAATGAAAGATCCCTCAAAAAGAAGAAAACTTATATTAGTAAAAATGTAGCGGCAAGATTCTAATTTCATATCTTGTTTGTATTTTCTATAATGAACTGAAGAACATGAGTTAAAAAAATTATCAATAGAGCTCTTAATTCTTCAAGAAATTACGTGTTCTTGCTAAAAGTAAAAAAAAAATTATAATTTACGAAATTTAATTAGTGAAATTATAAAAGTAAAATAAATTTTAAGTCGAATATATTGATTGAGATGATTGACCGGTTCTACGGATAAAATTTCTTCTTTTATTGAGTTAGTTAAATAAGATCAACAATCATTATTTTCAAGAGCTTATTCTTTTTCTTTAATTTTTATTTTATAACTCGAATATAATTTTTAATATAATATATATGTTTTAGTATAGTATATTCATACCTTTTAAAATATATACTCATTGAGTTGAGGTATAGGCGCAATGTGTAATGTTTAACATATATATACTCATCGAGTTGGAGTCCGAAAACAAAGTAGTAATAACTAATTAAACCCATGCCACCAAAATATGTGGTAAAAAGGGGCGAACCAATCTATGTAAAGTGCATGAAATAAATGCGCTATACACGGACAGGAAAACGACTAAATGTAATATCCGTGTGTTATTATAGGAAATAGCGCATAAAATAAATGTGCTACATTTACATGAATGCAAGCATATCCGCTCTAGCAGCATATGCCTCGCCCTGGTCACCCGGCAAACCCTCTGCAACACCCTCCACGGGTGCCTCACCGCCCCTCTACGCTGACCACCTCGGCCACGCTAGCCGTCTTATCCTCTTTGTCCACGCCTAGCATGTCTACCACGGGTTGGGGACACGTCTAGGCCATGATGGTAATCCTCTAGCGGAATGTACGCGAGATCAAAACCTAATTGTGCATCGGCTCGTGCAACAACCAATGTCGCAGTAGCAATTGCAAAAACCTGACGACTCCAATAGTGCAATAGTAGTGCTTCTCCGTCGTCTATATGTTGTTGCATCTCTAGGCCCATCTAGTGAATACGTTGTAAGCCCACAACCTACATAAAATATAACATATTAATTAAAGAAACTAAGTAAATCACATATAATATGTAAGTAGATCAAATAACATACTAGTGCCTCGTGCCTCCCGGCGTATGGAACATATCGGCGACTCTCCTGATGATCAGGATTATCAATTAGAGTGAGAGTAACACGATGATACCAAGCCATGTACTTGTCAACATCAACACTGTCATGTGGATGGTCTGGCGGAAACATGAAAAGCCTCAGACCACATTCCTCTATTCGGGCCTTGAGCCAAGCCAAGTACTCATGGTCAACTCGATTACGATCATCCCGCTCGTAATGAGTGGCATACCAACTGGGATGAGCAGGTATATGTTGTGGTCGGCCAAACTGTCGTAAGACTCGCCCTGTCGGATGATGCTCCACTATATCGAGGCAGATTAGTGGGACCTCAGAAAACCACACAGCTCGACCTCGTGAGCAGTACTCTGGCAAGCTGGCAATGGTCTCGTTTCTATATGGCCTCCATACGAACTTTTGAGTAAACGCAAGATAAGTAAGTAAACACAAGACAAATAAAATATAAACAAACGTACTAAGTCGGATATTTACATGATCACCATCCAGGAGATCCAATATATCTCTGTAGAGCCGGAGGTGATATCGAGCCTCGACGTCACGGGCACGACTTCTCCTATCAACCCACCTCCTCGCATGTGGTAGTAGCGGTGGTAGTGGTCCATCCAGATCTAATCGTCGATGAGGGGTTTGCATCTGCAAGTATCTCTCCCAAGCCCAAACCTAATATTCATTGTGGACGTAAAACTTAGTATTTTTAATACATATATGATATTTATAAAAAGAATTGACAATGTTATTACCTGTAGAAGCGAAAGGAATCCAGCAACGTCCCTCACGCTACCCATCGTTGCCCTGCATAGCTGCCTATGCAGGTACGCTAGAACGACTCCGCCCCAACTGTACAGCGATAAGCCGTCTAGCTACTCCACATGTGCCAGGAAAACGTAAGCTCACGAGGTTTCCCGATGTGTTCGGGAAACGAATCCCACCAAATATCATCAATAACAATAGCCAAGACTGTTGCTCAATACCCTCATCTGGAGTCTGATTTGTGATGTGCTCATGTAGCGCCTCCAGATGTTGCCTAACAAGCAATAACTGTAACCGACTAATCTCACTAATAGAAGTCTCCTCGGCCGGACGGAATCCGGTAAGCCTCTCCAGCAGTTATAGATACTCGGGCTTCCTAAACTCCCTAATCGCAGGCGGGGAATGGACTATAAGGGCGTCAACGGGCAATCCAAACATAACCTCCACATCTTGTAGCGTGATGGTGGCCTCGTCGGTAGGCAAATGAAATGTGTGTGTCTCCGGCCTCCAGCGCTCGATCAAAGCGGTGATAAACGGCCAATCGAACTGCAACCGACCGACTCTACAACTCGGTAAAAATCAGTCCGAGTCAGGCACTCGATAGTACGATGATGTAGTGGGTGCTCCCTGATAAGCTCCCAAAAATCGTCAATGCGTCGCGGGTGGAAGTTCTGACTAAGTAAATCTCCATCCCATATACGCGAAGACCTATGGCCCGCCTGTAGCGTAAGTAACTCACATGAAATGGGTCCGGGATGAACAGTCGGTCAATCCATGATGATGTCTGTACATTGAATAATTTTAATTAAACGTATGAAGTTATCTTATTCTATTCATAACAAAAAAAATTATTTATTACTGTTGTTTGAGAATGTAAGGAGTGTTATCTAAGCGTATGAAGTATTATTTATCCTTTATTTAATTCATAATGATTTATACGTTAGTTTTTTATTTATCCTTTATTCTGGAATTTAAAAAAATAGTGAAAAAAATTGAGTTCCACTAGATATCCGAAATTACGTGGGCATTTTTTAATATAAATGTAATACAAATAATGCATACAATTTATAAAAAAAAGGTTCTGCCAAATACCTATATTTTGAAATTTTTTGAAAACTTTAAATGTGAATGTAGACCTCCTTTTCTTGCAATTCCACCTCCAATCTTATTTTATGCCACAAAGATACTTTGAAGTTTGTGTTTTTTGGAAAATAAAAAATAAAAATTGGCCTTGTGGTTCTAATGGCGAAAATTATTTAGAAAAGGGAGAGGGGACCGTTAGGCCGAGGAAGAAGAAGAGGGTATTTATATAGAGGTAAATGGCATAGAGCATGCGCTATAATAATTGAGGTTATATCGCATAACACAGTAATTTAATGCGCTATAACTAAATGCCAATTTGGATCTTTTCCCCTTTTACCTCAGACCTAAAGCTAAAACCCTGTAACCACTGTTCATTCTGACGCCATTGCATACCTACTTTTGAGGAGGTAACCTCTCCCCTTTCATTGCTTCTTTCTTCACAGTTCGTTTCAACTTTCAATCAGTTCACGAAATTGAGGGAATTTTTTGTTAGTTCTCTGAATCAAGAATTGATTTTTATCCATATTTGTGGTCATACTGCTAAAATCACGTATATGATTAACAAAGCCTGAATCTTTTTCTGTTTTCTCTTATTGTTTAACGCAAATTCCGAACCCCATATGCTGATGTTTATGAAACTCAGGGATTTTCAGTTGTTAGGTACCAAATTGTTGGTAAAGAATTGATTTTTGTTCATATTAATGGCCACAGTGCTAAAATCACGTATGTGATGAGAAAAGCTGAGTCGTTTCTGTTTTCTTTTCTTGTTTAACCCGAATTTCAAAAGCCCATATGCTGAAATACAATGAACTTTGTGTACCATGTCTCTAAAAATTTAAACTTTTATATATTTCACTACTTCCTTTTTTGACAGATTGTAAAATTTAGAAGATTTTGTTGGCCTTGTGAATCAAGAACTGATTTTTTCCTTTTAGATAAGGTAGTCATAGGGCTGTATTCAGGGCGGGTGATGAACGAAGCTCAAAACTTATCTCTTTTCTTTAATCCTTACCTTTTCATCTCACTTTCCAAACTCCATGTGCTGATTTTTGAAAAAGAAACCAATGGATATAGAAGTAAACATGATCCGTGTAGAAATGTGTGACTGTCTCATATTAAAAGCTTAAACAGTTAGAGATGTGACGCTTGTATTTGCTCAATCTTGTCATTTTATATGATGGGATTTTACTGGAGGCAAAGTTTGGGATGTTAAGTTGACTTATGTATTATGTTAGTGATTGTAAAACTAACTGGTAATGATTGAAAATTTAGTTTGATGAAGAGAAGGCACATCAAAGTTTAAAATGTTCAAAACACTGACTTCTTGAAAGTTGTGAAAGTTATATATAAAATGATATCTCAATAAAAAGAGTATCACATAAATTAGAAAGGACGGAGTATTTATTTTAGGCGATCTTTGAACCTCTTGCCTACTTTGATACCATGTCACTCTGTGTACTGTCATCTAAACGGCAAGACACCTTTTGTTTATTTAAATTAGGTCTTTGCAACAAAAGAAAGCTTGCTGCAAATGGAATTTTGCCCAGACTGTTCAATGTTACTGCAATATGAGTTGCCTCATATGGAACGTCCAGCCAGATTCTTTTGCCCTTCGTGCCCTTTCGTTTGTAACATAGAGAGCCGGGTAAGATAACCAGAAAAATTTGTCATAATTGATACTGCTTGATAGCTTTTAGTTCCTTTGATTATCCGTTCAGTTAGTTTACTTTTTTTTAATTACACCTTTTTTATAGCTTAAGCTGAAGAAAAAGCAACCTTTAGTAAAGAAACAAATGGATCCAGTGATTTCGACAGATGATATGGAGAATGCATCAACAGCCGAAGGTCTTAGTACTTTCTATACCTATAGCTTCTTGATATTTTCATGATTTGCTGCCACTGCTTTCGCTTTTATGTTTCTAAGACTTAGTTGTTCGATGAGTTAGTATTGTCCTCTGACTAATAGAATATGTCTTGACCAGCTTTTCCTCATCTAAAATTAATAACCAAATTATTGTTGATTATTTCTGAAAAACCTTCGGAGTACTAATAGTTAAAAAAGAAAGATGTGCATATATAATATGCATGTTTGATGATGCAAGTGACTTTTGTTTTTTTATAGCTATTTTCTAAAACATGCCAAAAAGTGAATTTATGTTCTTATAAATTGTTGTCCAATGAGTTTAATGGGCTTTAGAACTATAACTGGCTCTTGACTGCTTATATTACAAGGATAAAGCAAAGCTTAAAGTATCAGTAAATATTGGCCCCCCTTCTAAGCGCTTGTAATGGCTTGAATGTTCTGATAAGATTATATATTACTGGAGTAATAACTAATAACTATATTATCATTTGACAGCTGATATTTGTTGGTTGTGTGGTTAAATATCTGTGAAGCACACTTTTGATTCTTGCAATCCCATTCTTTTTCTATCAATTTGTGGTTTAGCTGATTGGTCAAAAAAAATTCTTCATCTTCTATTAACTCTGTCATGTTGTCAATTTGCTGTCCATAATTCTAGAAGACTTTGAATATAAATGATGTTGTCTTGGATTTTTGGTTCCATGTTGTTGAGTCAAATAAATTGATTAGATTCAATTGCTTGTCTCATTGGCCGTATATTTGATGTTTTCTTTTACAGAGATTTATTCTCTCAATTAGTTTGTAGTTGATTCTTACGTATGTGTGTACATATACATCGATTGAGGTAAGTTTGATAAAATCACTTTGACAGTTTAAAATTAAAGAATGTCGGTATGAAATTGTGATAGTAATACTTGGTTCTATGTAATATCATAAGGTTTTCTGGTTAAAGGAATCCACCTTAATGCTTGGGTTGACTCCTTTGTGTCCCTTTTTTGCCTTCCTCTATATACAGATGCAACTTTGGCAACACTATGGCGTTGCCTTTATTCTTTCAATATTTGTCATGCTGCATATTGTATAAGAATACAGATGGTGCGCCAAAGTTTATTTTCCAACATAAAGTTCACCCTTGAATGGAATAGCTGTCTACTTAGTGGTTATTTTATGTCATATTGGCAGACTACACACAACTTTTACAAGTTGCTAGGGGGCAGGGCTTACATCAGTCTTCTCATTTTAGCTCGATTTGCTAAGCCTTTAGCTCGGTAGAGTGAGTTGCTCTAGTGGTGAGCACCCTCCACTTCCAACCAAGAGGTTGTGAGTTCGAGTCACCCCAAGAGCAAGGTGGGGAGTTTTTGGAGGGAGGGAGCCGAGGGTCTATCGGAAACAACCTCTCTACCCCAGGGTAGAGGTAAGGTCTGCGTACAAACTACCCTCCCCAGACCCCACTAGTGGGATTATACTGGGTTGTTGTTGTTGTTGTTGCTAAGCCTTTAAGATAAAGTCATTATGCTTGCAATGCTAATTTTTGGACAATCTAATTCACATTTTTCTTGATAGGTTATAGCTTCAATTTCTTTTCTCCTTGGTTCATTTTTGCTGTTCTTCCCTATTTTGTCCTTTTCTGTATTTGTCGATGAAGATGCTGTATGAACAAGAGGGTTCACCTAATTAATGCTTTGATGAGTTGGTCTGAAGAAAAATGAAATATGTAATTTTATGAAAGGCCAGGTACTTGCGAGCCAATAGTATCAGATTTTTTATCTTGTCTTTAGTTCACATGAGGGGTACTAATTAACAGCTATGAGTTAGAAAATTTAAGATCCGAAAGTACTGCTCTTTCTTTCCCATGTTGTTTGATTTAATTTCTGTTGAGTATTCTCCAGAGATCTCTTTGCTAAAAAGGCAAATATTACCATCTTGACAAAGTCAAACTAATATGTAATAACACCCTCTATCCAAATTAACTATGATCCTTTGTCTAGGTTGTCTCAAAGTTGTGTTCACTTCCTGACTCTAATTGTTTCTCTATGGTTTTTGACACTTCTGTTATTCTACTATCAAAAGAGCAACATGCACCTATAAGAAAGTATAGAGTCTTCAAATTACAGAACATTCAAAAAAAATTCTTTTAATCTTTGAAGATCAACGCAAACCAAATAAAATGAGATATAAAGAGAACATTCTGAATTGGTAGTTTTGTATTTGTAATGTTCACGATCTTGTACATGTAAAAGAAGATTCTTAGTGTTTTTTGTTTCTCAGAAAGAGAAGCTTCTTTTTTGTATATATGTGCGTGCGTGCGTGTTCAGTCTTTGTGTGATTCACTTTCTAATTGAACAAGCCCAAGAGATCTTTTGAATGGTAGTAGCAAGTGTTGTGATGCTTGAACTTTAGCACTACAGTTGTCTGAAAAACATGTGCTTTGCTATTTTTGTTTTAGACACCTTACAACAATGTAGGGCTGATATGAATTGTTTTCTCTTGTCTTTTGCTGTATTATTCGTTCTTGGCAGTGCCGTGTCCAGCGTGTGGTTACAGGGAAGCAGCATATTATCAAGTGCAAATAAGGTCAGCAGATGAGCCCATGACTACTTTCTACAAATGCAAGAATAAGATGTGTGGCAACAATTGGAGAGAAGACTAAAATAGTTTGGGAAAACTGTATCCTTCAATAGTTTGCTGGGATAATTTCTCGATTTGTGTGTATCATCCTTCGTGCAAGGGCCATGCTAATCTTCTCTGCACCATTCCAATTTTGTCGGATGTACTAAATTAGCTTGTATTGTAGATAACAGGAAGTTTTGTTCTAACTTTAGTAATCTGGCTCTGATTCTCATTGTACTAAATTCAGTTTGAGACAGTCCAATGTGCTTGAGAAGAGGCTTTTAAAGTATCTACTGCTCAATGCAGTTTAAATTGCAGTATGCACTGAGTTTCCACTCTGTAATGGATAGTAAAGTTGGTAGTGTCTTCAAAAATGCAAAAAGCTACAAGATCTATAGGGCTTCAAGCATAAGAGGACAGTGCATGCTTCTTCAAAGTGAAGTGCACAGTTCACTGGAATTACATAAATTGCCCTGACTTGGAATTGTTCTACTTCTGCCTTGCGGTCATATTAATTGGTTCTCAAAGCATCTCAACTGAACGGGGGAGAGTTAGTTTGGGGATAAACTGCCTATTATTTGGGAAATTCTTGATACAAGAATTAATCAAAATCTTAAATAATAGCTGATAGATGTATAATATATGCATACTACATACAAATCTTTCTGTGACATCATCTTTATATAATAGTCATTCATTATAAAAGTCAAGTTTTTCTTGGATAGATTTTGTAAGTTATATTTTACTTCTCTATAACAGTTTTTTTTATCTATAAAACCAACAATCATATTTATAGCAAAATATTTTTTGTAAAATTACACTTCTATAACAGCCATGTAGAATTTTCAAGATTTTACTAACAAAAATTTTAAAAATCTTCACACAATTTTTTCCATCAAACAAAGTTTACATCTTGCAAAATACATAAGATTTTGAAGATCTGCACATGATATCCTTTAAGGAAAAACTTTCAAATACCCTTTTGCTAAAAGTTTGGATACATCCCTTCGTCAATTCACACGTTATATTGCTTGTTTCGTAGATGTAAGAGAATGAAATCTACGAAACAAGCGACAATTATAATGTTCTTCTATCAATCTTAAAAGAATTTATTAAACTGTGTGTCTTTGAATTTAAAGCTTTGTACGTTTAGTTATGAATTTATTAATAATATATTAGATTTCTTTAATATTTACTTAGAGAAATTTGAGATTTTTGAATAATTTTCTTATCTTTTACCTGTAACACTAAACAAGAAAAAAATTGATTTTTGGATTGTCTATTTAACAGCTAAAAATATTTAAATGTCAAGCGTTGTTATAGGTGTATAACAATCATTCACTATAAAAGCCAAAAAATATCGGAACAAATAATGATATTATGAAAAAGCTTGACTGTATATGTATATATATGTATAAATAGTGTATAGTCTATTTTTACCGACTAGAAAAAATAAATCATGTATCCGAGTGACTATTCGTGTAAAGATCCCATATTTAATTATGGGTATTGGAGAATTAAGACCATTATAGAGATATCAAGCAAATTAGGCAACTAATTATGTCAATTTAAGCGCCTAATACTTGTGGGTAAGTAAGCCGGCGTGACTCTGGGCATTTTCCCTATCTTGAAGTGACATTTTTGTTAGCTAGGTTATTTGCATTCTTATCGCCATATAGAGTTTTAGTTGTTACATATAAAAATTAAATATAATTTGATCGGCATTGGAATTGATATTTGGATTCAATAGTGAAGGTAGCAATCATGGTTGAACAACTTAAAAATCCTAACCAAATTCATGTTTCAAGGTGGTGACAATGACAATGAACAAGTCAGTCAATGGGGGCAGCCACTGTTTTATGTGAAAATGTTGTTATACCACCTATGTCAGCGACCCAGAGCTAGGGAGTTTGATCGGCATTTGACAGTATTATTAGAACTGAACGAATTCTTATTCAAGTCTACATACCATATAAGAGACCAATATTT
This sequence comes from Nicotiana otophora, assembly GCA_000715115.1. Classification (NCBI taxonomy): domain Eukaryota; kingdom Viridiplantae; phylum Streptophyta; class Magnoliopsida; order Solanales; family Solanaceae; genus Nicotiana; species Nicotiana otophora. The sequence continues at coordinate 8,915 of AWOL01S0034610.1, read as the reverse complement.
CGACATGCATACGATCATAATACTAGGAGATCCAAATTCAAACTACTTATGAGAAGTTATAATTAATTAAATCTTCCATTATTAGGGGAAAAGTGAACATTAACAAAAAAATTCTTTTCTTTTTTTTTTAAGAAAACTCAATGTCATGTATAATGGAAATACTAGTGACAACCGTAAATGGACAATGGAACAACTAAGAAGACATTTAATAAACTCGTGAACTCTCATTTCAACTAATTAGGCACTCTGATGATTAATCTAAGCTTATTCTAATGTTGACGAGTCATTAACCAATCGAAAATTATCATTTGATTGCCTATGGATTACTTATTTTCTTGTTTTCTTGTTTCTTTCTTTAAATTAATCCATCTTAGTTACTAGTCGTTTTCCGCTAATTGTGACACGTACATCAACAAAAGCACGATTAATTATTTGATTTCCCACTAAACTTCTTGGTAATGAGACAACAAAAACGGAGAGATAAAAAAACAATCATCATTCTTATCCTAAAGTTTGGCCATAACAATTATGGTTTTACCTTAGATACTTGATAAAAAACAACAAAAATTAGTACTCTTTTTTTTCATGACCTCAACTACATTGAAAAATAATCACCTGACCCATAAAGCTGCCATCTCAATCTATCTATCAATATCAATGTATTCCAGTTTACAAAAATAACCTTATAATATTAAACATAATAACTCATAATAAAATGATACAACCGGAATTCTAAATATTAGTCTTATAATCATATTAGTTTTAGGATATAATACTACACGTTAGGAATCCTACATAATTACCTTTAGGAATCCTTTTAGTATAATTACTTTCGGGTTGTCTAATTCATATAAATTGGACAAGTAAATATCTTTAGTCATGTAATTCTATTACTTTCAGGTAATACTTCTTAAAAATTCCTACTACTAATTTAATTCGAAAACGTATTATAATATCCTATTACTAATTTAATTTGAGAATGTATTATATTGTCCAAATTCATTTAGAAAAAGGAGAGCATGTATTATTATAAAAGCATAAATACAATATTAATATACCAAAATAGCCCTAAATTATTAAACAGAAGAATTCATGGGAAGATGACATAACTGCAATAACTTATTTTTTGAATTACAATACCTTCTATGCTAAATTTTAATATTTAAGATTTTAAAATTAATAAAGATTTATCTATTAAATTCTTATCAAAAATATGTAGGAAGGTTTAATAAAATTAATTTCATAAGAATCCTCCATATTGGCAATACATTATCGCTTCATAATGTCCAATACCAAGAAAATAAAAGTAATATTAAATGCACGACATAAAGAGTTAAAATTGAGAAGAAACAAATATTCCCACGATAATATATTTTATGTTATATTTCAACTATTTTTCTACTAAAATAATATTTTTTTAATTAAATTTTTGTGTAATATTGAAAAATACTCAATTATTAAACAATAACTAAGAAAATATTTAAGAATATAAATGTGTGAGAAAGAGAAAAAAATGGTTGGTAAGAGTCAATACCACTAATGATTCTACAAACATAAAGATCTAAAAGTGAAATGTCATATCAATCTTTTACTTTTTGAAAATAAAATTTATGGTGGATAAAATTATAATTAAGATTAAATATTCAAAACAAGAGATGAATTAATATTAAGATCTGAATCAACATAGAATAAATTATTTTTTTTATTAAAACCAAATAATTAAATCTTTTAATTAATTACTTAGCAAGAGAATACAATTCAATTATCTTTTAAATTAATCATATGAGTAAAATTCTTATTCAAGTTAAAACATATCTTAGATTACATAAATGTATTCCATAAAAAGAGTGTTAGAACACAAAGTAAAAGGGTTAGTATATTATTAAGAATCAAAATGCCATACAAGTGTCTGAGAAAGCACAATCAAAGCTAAATCATAAACAAGAACAAGCTTTCAAAACTATATTATAAAGAGTCGACTCTGCTATAACGGGATTATTCTTTGTAGATGCCTTCGGCGAATCAAAATAATATTTTTATGTCATGCTGTCACGACCCCAAATTCTTTCCGTAGGATGTCGTGATGGCACCTAGTCTCTAAGACTAGGTAAGCCTATTAATGCGGAATAATAATAAATATCTGAAATAAATAAATAAATTACAATTCAAACAATTTCAACTTCCAAAACCCGGTAGAAATAAGTCACAAGCTTCAAAGAATTTATTCTCTATGTCTCTATACATTAGAGTCTAAAGCAAATAAGGAAGACAACATAGTAAGATAGAAGGGGACTCCGGAGTCTGCGGACGCTGGCAGATATATCTCGAAGTCTCCTCGTACAGCTAGTTTACTGATGCGTGGTCTGATAAGATGTACCTGGATCTGCACAAAAAGATGTGCAGAAGCATAATATGAGTACACCACAACGGTACCCAGTAAGTGCCAAACCTAACCTCGGTAGAGTTGTGACAAGGTCAGGTCAGGCCCTACTTGAGAATAAATAATGACATGATAAAATGTTTAAACAATATTATAAGATAAAATGACAATGGAAATGAATCAAGTAGTATGTCACATTTAATTACATCAAATAATGGCAAATAAATACCTCGTGGAAATAAAACACAATTTTTTTCCAACTTGAAGAAAATCACAACAATAATCAAAGGCAACTGCGGCCATAAATCAATATCAACAAGGGCACTCCCGAGGTACCGCCTGGTAGTCTCAAATCATAAATAAATTCACAATATCTCATTTCCTTATATCACCGCGGGAGCCTTCACAATTTATTTAAAAAAAACATTTTTTTCCGAAATAGCATCCCGCGTTTTAGCCACTCTTATCACACCGCATGACTTCTAGCAGCCACCCCTACTAGCCACGCGTATCAAGCCACCCTTATCTCACCGCATGCGTTTCAACACACAGACCTTATACCACCACATACGTATCAATATCACAATATATCACAATTTGTACCTCAAGTGCTCAAATAATTTAACTTGCCAAAATAATTCAACAATAGTATTTTTTCACAATAAAGAGCTCACGGCTCATGCCAAAATAAATCATCAATAATATTTTTTTACAATAAAGATCTCACAGCTCATGTCAAAATAATTCAACAATAATATTTTTTCACAATAAAGAGCTCACGGCGCATGTCAAAATAATTCAACAATAATATTTTTCCACAATAAAGAGCTCACGGCTCATGTCAAAATAATTTAACAATAATATTTTTTCACAATAAAGAGCTCACTGCTCCATCACAATGAGTACGAAAATCTTACAAAAATATTCAGGAGTAAATAATTCAGGAAAATAATATTTCAAAATCTTTAATATGTTGCTTCAATATCAAGTTTAAAAATGTCAAATACTTCATATTAATAATATTTAATTTAAAGAAAATCAACCTTCAAATAATGCACAGAATAAAAGAACTCAAGTTTCAACTAAACAAAAAATAATAATTAGCCGGAAAAGGTCAAACAAATTTAAAAAATAAACATTAAATCAATAATGAAGAATATAACAAAATAAAATAATTTAATTAATGCATAACAGTGATCTACATAATTTAAAATATAATCATTCACATCTAGCACGTGTACACACTCCTCACCTCGTGTACACTACTTTTCACACATTACAATTATCAATCCTAGGGGAAATTTCCCCCACACAAGGTTAGACAAGTCACTTACCTCGACTTGCTCTAATTTAACCAAGTATTATATTTTTTCCTTGATTTTTCGACTCTGATCGACTCGTATCTAGTCATAATTAATTCGATACAGTCAACAAAAATTATAGTAATCAATTTCATAAGAAAATATTATATTTTCAATAAAATCCGAAATTAACTCAAAATTTGCCCGTGGGGCCCACATCTCGGAATCCGGCGAAACTTACAAAATCCGATAACCCATTCAATTATGAGTCCACCTATACCAATTTTACCAAATTCCGATAACAACTTGACCTCCAAATCTTAAATTTTTATTTTTGGAAGATTTTGCAAAAATCTAGATTTTTCTTCCATAAATTCACGGATTCATGATGTAAATGAGTATGGAATCATGAAATATAATCAATATAAGATAAGGAACACTTACCCTAATATTTTCCCGTGAAAGTCGCCCAAAAATCGCCCAAGAACCGTGCTCCAAAAATCCAAAACGAAATGAATGAAATGACCATTTTTGGTCCTTAAGTTTATGCCAGTCCGTCACTAAAAGTCCATTTTTCGTCACTAAAAGTCCACCAGAAACTGCTCTACCAGCCTTCCTTCAATCGATCATAACTTTATATACAAATGTCCAAATGATGACTGGTTTAACTTTCTGAAAACTAGAATCAAACGACTACAACTTCATGTTTTGCAAATTGTCTGATTCCTTTTGAATTGCGAGATATAAGCTTCCAAAGTCGGCTCCACGCATCAGAATTTCTGGCGAAACTGCTCTACCAGCCTTCATTCCATCCATCATAACTTTCTGTATAAATGTCCAGATAATAAATGGTTTAACTTTCTGGAAACTAGAATCGAACGACTACAATCTTCCTTTTTTGTCAATTTTCCGAATCCTTATGAATTGCGATATATAAGCTTCCAAAGTCGGCTCCACACATCAGAAATTTCTGTTCTGGCAAAACTGCTCTACTAGCCTTCATTCAATCTATCATAACTTTCTGTACAGATGTCCAAATTATAAATGGTTTAACTTTCTGGAAACTATAATCAAAGAGATATAACTTTCATGTTTTGGAAATTTTCCGATTTCTTACGAATTGCAAGATACAAGCTTCCAAAATTGGCTTCACGCACCAGAAATTTGTGCAAATTTCCAGCAACCATCTTTGTCCGAAATCCATTCCGTTTACCTTCTGAAATCCACCCGAGACCCTTGGGACCTTAATCAATTATTCCAACATGTCCCAAAATACAATACGAACTTAGACGAGGCTTCAAACTATATCAAACAATATCAAAACGACGAATCGCACCTCAAATCAAAATCTATGAACTTTGAACTTTCAAATTCTATATCTTGTGCCGAAACATATCAAATCAATTCGGAATGACTTCAAATTTTGCACACAAGTCATAATTGACATAACAGACCTATTCCAATTTCCAGAATCGGATTCCGACCTCAATATCAAAAAGTCAACCCCCCGGTCAAACTTCCCAAAAATTCAACTTTTGGCATTTCAAGCCTAATTCCACTACGGACTTCCAAATAAAATTTCGATCA
>AWOL01S0034608.1:0-20234 GCA_000715115.1 Nicotiana otophora | reverse complement strand
GCAAGCACTCACTCGACTACTAAGCCTACGGGCTACATTACTTCGAGTTCAAATCACTCACTCAACTACTAAACCTGAAGACTACTCTTATTTCGAGTTCGAGCAAGTACTCATTCGACCATTAAGCCTACAGGCTACATTACTTTGAGTTCAAATCACTCACTCGACTACTAAGCCTACNATTTCGAGTTCGAGCAAGCACTCACTCGACTACTAAGCCTACGGGCTACATTACTTCGAGTTCGAATCACTCACTCGACTACTAAGCCTACGGGCTACTTTTATTTCGAGTTCGAGCAAGCACTCACTCGACTACTAAGCCTACGGGCTACATTACTTCGAGTTCAAATCACTCACTCAACTACTAAACCTGAAGACTACTCTTATTTCGAGTTCGAGCAAGTACTCATTCGACCATTAAGCCTACAGGCTACATTACTTTGAGTTCAAATCACTCACTCGACTACTAAGCCTACGGGCTACTTTTATTTTGAGTTCGAGCAAGCACTCACTCAACTACTAAGGCTACGGGCTACTTTTATTTTGAGTTTGAGCAAGCACTCATTACTTCGAGTTCCAATCACTCGCCTGACTACTAAGCCTACGGGCTACATTACTTCGAGTTCCAATCACTCGCCTGACTACTAAGCCTACGGGCTACATTACTTCGAGTTCCAATCACTCGCCTGACTACTAAGCCTACAGGCTACCTTATTTCAAGTTTGAGCAAACACTCACTCGGTTATAAAAGCTACAAGTTCCAAATTTGATCAAATTGCCTAAAGCCTTATGAAAACCTTCATAAGGCATGAATGAAACAAAATCTCTACAAGGCAGAAAAAAAAACAGAAACAAGCCGGAACAAGAAAAGATATTTATATATATATATATACAAGATTATTTATAATGTCCGAAATGGAAACTAAGGGATAAGTTTCTTGGTTATCTCCGGGGGGCGGTCTCTTCTCCATCGGGTTCCTCCCCACTCCCGGACCTGCTCTTGCTCCTATCATCATCATCATCACCATCATCGTCATCATCGGAAGCCAAGGCTTTAGCATCTGCTTCGAGCACTTTAGCCCTTTTATCTCTTCGGAGAGATCGAAACCTCAAGCATGGATCTCCTCGAGGGTCTCCCTCCCAGATCGGCATTTAGCAAGTTAAGCAACCCAATGTGCTCGAGTGTTGGCGGTTTCGGCTGCCTCCCTTGCTTGTACCTGAGCAGCTTCAGCATCGTCCCGATAGATGCCCACGAATGCATCTGTATCGGCCTTTGCCTTCTCAGCATTAGATTTGGCCTTGGCAAGTTCGGAGGCCAACCGAGCCTCGAGCTCCTCTATTATTCTTGATTGAACTGAGCTTTTCTCCTTCATGCTTCGAAGTTGGTTTTCGGCCGATGATAATTGGGCTCGAGTAGTTTTTTGTTCTGCGGCATAGCTGTCCATGCGATCTTTCCATCCCAAGGCCTCTGCCCTTATCATGTCGACCTCTTCACGAAGCTTCCCAATAACCTCGAGCTTCTGCTGCAGCTGTGAGATCGAAATATTAGCCACCGTTTCAGAATCGAGCCCATGGGTTTTTATGATTACCATTACCTGCTCGGTCAGGTCGATCTGGTCTTGTTTAGCCTTAGCCAATTTAGCACGGAGGTCCTTGATTTCTTCTTCCCTTTGTCCGAAGAGGAGTCTAAGGTAGTTCCTCTCCTCCGTAACCCATCAGAGGTCGGCCTCATACCGACGCAACTCAGCTCGAGATCGAGAACATGCTTCTCGATGAATGGTTGTGGCCTACGAAGAAAGAAGAAAAGAAGTTAGAAAAGAATAGCAAGCATGAAAGTGGTATTAACAAAGGGAGTTAGAGCTTACCCGATTTAGAGCTTGTTGCATATCACAGAAAAGGCCTGACACATCACTAGGGCCAGCAACATCATCGACACCAGTAAATAAATCACAGAAGGGGTCCTCCCCTTCATGAGATCGGTTTATCTCGAGGGCCCCCAAAGCTTGGGCTTCCCGAATCACCCCTTCAGAAAAGGCAGGGAGAGTGGGTGAGTCCCCGATTACTATTGCCTCAAACGACTCGCTTGGGGCATTCTCCTCAGTTCAGAGAGCTTCAGGACCAGCCCCTTCTGATATACCCACCATTTGTTGACTTCGGTGGGAAGCATCCTCGATCTTTAATGATTCGGGGACTCTGCCCGAACCTTTCTCCGATATCTCCTCTGTCTGAGATGGAGCTTTATAAATCACCATCGATTTAGCTGTCTTTGGGGCATCGATGGTTTTATTCATTCGGGCCACCAGCACGGACCCGTCATTTTCTTCTTCTTCTTCTTCCTCTTCTTCTTCTTCTTCGTCTTCATCCCTTAGACACAGAACTGATTCTACGGTCAAAGGAATGGTATTTTTTCTCGGCTTACGAGCCATCCTTATCTTCAGTTTTGGATCTTCGGAAGCGGAGGCCCTTTTTCTCTTATTATCCTTTACCGGCTTTGGAACAGAGGCCAAAGCCTCTTCCTCGACGGACGAGGGTCTCAAAACTGCATCTTTGCCCACACCTACATGCAGGAAAATTGATTTAAGTATATGGAAAGCATCTCGTTCGAACTACCAAAGATACAAGAAAGGGGCTTACCGTGATATTTGGCCTCCCATCAGCCCTTTGATAAATCACGCCATGAGCGCTCGGCATATCTGGAGGTCGAAGCTAGATCTCGTACCCAATTCTTGAGATCAGGAACTGCACCGGGTATCCATGGAACTGATGCATCACAAAAAGAGGATATCGGTGAGAAAAGAAATAAAAGAAAAAAATAGTAGATAACAGCAGAATTACACTTACGCTTCATGTTCCACTCCTCGGGAAAAAGGCATCTTTTCAGTCGGAATCAGGTCCGAAGTCCTTACTCGAACGAACCTACCTATCCAGCCTCGATCCATGTCCTCGTCTATGCTCGAGAAAAGAACCTTGGTAGCCTGACGCTGAAGTTTTATTAACCCGCCTAAAAAGAGGCGAGGGCAGTACAATTGGATGAGATGGTCGAGGGTGAAAGGCATCCCCTAGATTTTGTTCATGAAGTAAAAGATTAAAATAACGGTCCTCCAAAAAGAAGGAAGGATCTGGCCTAGGGTTATTTGATATTGACGGCAGAAATCAATAATAACAGGGTCGAGGGGACCTAACGTGAAAGGATAAGTCTACACACTTAAAAACCCTATCACGTAAGTGGTGATATCTACTTCAGAAGACGGGATTACTATTTCTTTGTTCTCCCAATTGCAATTTTTCTTTAGCTGTTTGAGGTGCCTCTCGGTTATCGAACACATATACCTCAATACTGGCTCACATCGCCGAGAACCGACGAGCCTTTATTGACCTTAAAATCAGAGGTAAGAACACATGCCCCAGGAATGCACTCCTCAGGCCGTGGCTCTGCCGGTGTTTTGTTAACGGTAGGTTGTGAAGAAGAAGCTTTCTCTTTCTGAGGAATGGTTTTTGATGTTTTCACCATTTTTGGATTTAAAGATTGAGAGTAAAAGGAGGTGACAAAGATTTGGTATTTTTGAAGAAGGATTTTGCAGAGAAGAATCAATGATTTGTGAATGAACTCAAAAGATACGAAAAAGAACTTAAACATTTTTGGAAGATTTAAGATGTAAAAGTGATAAATGCTAAAAGGAGGGGCTATTTATAGATTGAAGCAATGGCGGTTCAATATCAGCGGTGGCCGACCACTGTCTGACACGCATTAAATACCTTGATAAACTAAACCGACGGGATAGCTATCACGTACGTCATAGTCGGGCTCGATGCAAACGTCAGTGCATATCCAATCGAGCCGTTGAGAAATCATATCGTTTCTCGCCACATCCTTCCCGAGAAACGAGGGGACTATCTGTATACAGTCGAAATTGATTTCGGCCTTCGTGCGATTGATCGAGATAGGATCATAATGGATCGAAAGAAGTTTTCATAATATGGAGATGGGACCCGAAGATAGCACAAACGAGCTTTAAATTTCATGTACAGGTCAAATACCGAGTCCAAAGTCATTATCGAGCTCGGGTCCGAATCGAACTATGATGAGATGTGATGGAATAGAGCTTAAGGGCCAGAGGCCAACCGATACCGATCCCAAGTCATTACCGGACCCCGAGTCGGCATCAACCTCAAACCCGCATCGAGCTCTAAAACTGAAAACTGACTAATACCGACCAATGTTGAGTCCGATCAAGATCGATCTCATATACAAGAGCTGTTGCAGCTGCACTAAGGGAGAGATTCTCGGCGGGAATTAAGGAAAAGGTGATTTATCATGAGTTTCCCACTATGTATTTTTAATTATATCTAAAGTAGAATCCCCCACTATAAAAGGGGTGACTATACTTCTTGTAAAGGATGAAGCTCTGGCATACATTGTAACTCAGATATCATACATTCCTATATTGAAGAGTTTTTTTAAGCTTCATAGATTGATTCATCTTGCTTAATCCATAAATCATCCCCTTCTCAACTTTGTTTATTTTTTTATTCTCTACAGTCAATATTCGATATTTTTAGTCATTCTTACGATTTGAGTCAAGTTATACCACATATCCGTAGAACTACGTTCAAATTCAACTCTATCCATTTTTCGGATAAACACATCAATATCACAATAAAAAATGAGGAGAAAAATTATCGCGGTAGAGATTAGGAAGTACGGGGAAATAGAAAGGATATGGAGATCTAAATCCTAATAACCAGCTCGGTCCGATCACAGTTCACAAACGACACTAGACGGTGGCTTTACATGCATGACTGATGACATTATTACTGTAGTTTTTAGACACACAGATTTTCTAATTCATAGTTTGGTCCAACTATTAAATGTTCGTAGTAGCTAAACTTTTAGGTACACAACTTTATACTAGTATATATGACCTAAAACCAATTTAAGTAGCTTAGCATCCCAATTCTGGTGCCATGTAACACACCACGATTAGCAATTGACAAAAATATCAAATTAAAATGGGAAAAGGACCAAATATACCCCTCTACTTTCATATATTATCTATATTTAACTTCCGTTATATTATCGGGCCAAACAAAGTATAGTAAATTGAAAAATCTAAATTAGGTAGTTTTTCTAAATTTTAAAAGTATTTACAACATCCCAATTTTAATGAATTCGTTGCACCAAATGTATGAAGACTTTGCAAGTATTAGTGATTGAAATTGATGTTTCTCGGAGACTTTACATTGTCTAATTCAACTTTGCTTTAATTAAATGCCTACACATTGTGCACTCTTAAGTTAGTCGATCGAACTCTATACTAACCAGACAATGACAAAATATATTTGAATATACATGTACATACATGACGATCAACTGCATATAATACACAATAAATAAACCCACTAAATTCTACGGTGTGTATATGATTGAAAAATAAATAAAATTCTAAACTAATTTTATTTATTATAAGAAGCGAAATAGGTGCATTGGTAATTAAAACAAATTATGAATAATTTGTATAGTCTAGTAACTTTAACATTTACATCAATAGTGATTTTTGAAAATAATGGAACAAGAAAAACAACAAATGATTTAAATAAAAAGAATTTGGGGTATATTGGATTACTTAACAGATCAAGGAATATTTTTAAAAGTTTGCTACTTGTAGGGATAAATTTGGTCCGATAGTATAACGGTAGAGGTAAATTTGGTCCGATAGTATAACACAGGTTAAATGTAGACAATATATGAAAGTAGAGGGTATATTTGACCATTTTTCCAATTAAAATTGGGCAATAGATGTACTCAGCTAGTCATCTATTTCCGACGGTTGATCATCAAGTGAAAGGCAGGTACTTTTACCACGAAAGTAGAAATGCTACCTGACATCGGAAGGAGGGTGATAAATTAAGTTAAGAACACAAACTACTTAATTATGATTAAATGATGAATTTCATATATGTGTATATATTCAGATATAACACATGTCATGCATCTGCTGTTTTAATCTATCAATGGAGTATGAGTAAGTATCATCCGTCTTATTTTGTTAATTTATTTTATTTTTCTTTAAAATTTTACTAAACAGTAGCAATTTTTTATCTATACCAAAAATACATTGATGAGTAGTTTTTATATGAAGAGTTATAATTTTTCCATCCAAAAGGAGAGCTTGATATCATGAGTAAGAATCATGAAATTTGCCAATCATTCCTCATGTTGAGCAGACCATGGGAATCTAAATCTTGCTTTTCAGTTTTCATTTTAAAGAAAATAGAATTATGACGTTGCACTTGCACCGAATTTTTTATTTAAGAAAATTCAGTATTTAGCACGGTAGAAATATTTTTCTCTCACTTAACCAAAGAGTTCCGGCATCAATATTGATCAGAAAACAAATATATTCAGTTTATTTTTCCAAATAAATGAGAAAAAGTTTCAAGAAACCGAAACACTCCTCTGGAATGGTGTTTGGTTGAAACAAATTTTAAAAACAAATGAAGAAAACAAATTGAATATTTTCTGCGAAAAAAATGTTATGTTTTGAAGAAAAAAATTCGTTATTTTGTTCTTTTTATTTTAACTAATTCGTATAGCATGTTTGGCTAAACTTCACTAAGGACCCATTTGGCCATAGATTTTGACAAAATAAATTTGGATTTTATTTGGCAAACACATGTTTGGCCATAGATTTTGCCTACATTTTGGCAAAATTCCAAAAATAGCTGGTTTTGGGCCAAAATATCACTATTATATTTTTTAAAAATTACCCCAAACTTTTATATTTTATAAAAGAGCCCACAATTTATTATTTTGTAACAATGTTGATTCGTCTTTTCGGTACCTGATAGTGTATCATGTGGTTCATTATAAAAATGATAATTTTGTATCAAATTTATTTATGTTATGATTTGCGATAATATAATGAATGTTATTGATAATATAATATTATTGGGTATTCGTGATAGTTTTTAGAACTTGTGGGTATAAGTCATGTTTCATGTTTTTCCAAAATAAATTTGGAAAATATGTTTTGAAAACTGATGTCCAAACACATTTTCATCTTCAAACCAAACTTTACCCAAATCAGATTTTTCAGAACAAATTTGGAAATCCATGGCCAAACGCTAGCTAAAAAAATATTAATTTTTTTAAAGTTGAAGTGTTTGGCCAAATTTTTGGAAGAAAAAAAATGCTTTTGAGGAGAAGCAGAAACAGTTTTGGAGAAGCAGAAAAAAATAGTTTCTCTCGCACTTTTTTGAAAAGAACTCTTGAGAAAAATAACTTAGAAGTAGTTTTTAAAAGCTTGGTCAAACACTAATTGCTGCTCAGAAGTACTTTTCAAATTAATTAGTCAAACACAAACTGTTTATAACCAAAAATACTTTTGAAAAAAATATTTTTTTAAAAAAACACTTCTTAAAATAAGTAGATTTTTACAACTTGGCCAAACATGTTATTAGAGTTTTAAATGAAGTATTTAACTACAACACGTGCATGGAGTATCATTTTGATTATCATTAAATATTTAATAGCAAAATTAAGACAATATGTTAAAGTGCAGCTATAGGACGGATCTGATAAAAGTTGACCGTTGAGTGGTAATATGATTAGGAGAGTAGGCATGCTAATGAGGAAGAAATTAAGATGGTCCAGTGGAGTTGCCAAAATCGTCAAATCCGATAGTTAAAAAGTATGCATTCCATTTAATCTTCTTTGCCTAATAGCTTTTGAAAAGTGCTTTTGTAAAGAATGGTTATAGTTTGTGTTTGGCTAATCACTCTTAAAAGTACTTTTGAACAATAATTTATGTTTGATCAAGCTTTTAAGAAGTGCTTTTAAGTATTAAATTACGAATAAGAACATGAATAGATTTACTTAATAGCTAATATTATAAGTAAATAAATAATCTTAAATATTTGTTATTACATGCAATAATTAAATATTTTTATTTTATAAGTAAAATATAAAAATAAAATTTAAAATTACTTAATTCTTTTAATATAAGTTAAATATATTAAACATCATTTAACAAATATAAAAACATTCACTCCTAAAGTCACTATATATTAGAAAGTTATCCTAGAAATAATAAGAAATATTTATACATTAATATCCTAAGTATTATGTTTAACGATTATTTTGGTATATATTATATTTTGTTAAGGGTATTTTTGATAAGAAAAAAAGTTCTTCTGCTTCTGCTTTTGGGAAGAAGCTATTTTTTTCTGCTTACCAGAAACTGCTTCTACTTCTTCCCAAAATTATTTTTTTCCCCAAAAAAGCTTGGTCAAACACCTAAAATTAGGAAAAAAATACTTTTGAGAAAAGAAAAAAAAACACTTTTAGCCTCTCGAGAAACTTGCCCAAACAGGCTATAAATGTGTCATCTTCTCATCTTTCCCCCTTTTCTCTTTTTTCTGTTCCTTTTTCTTTTATCTTTTAATTTTGGAACCTCGTTTGTGACTAAAAACCTTTAAGAACTGCACTGGCATTTGCACTAAAATATTTTACTTATCCGGCGTTATGAACGTTCCTATTTGTGTTGTGAGAGATGAGGAACTGAATTTCCTGTTGTAACCGTACTGTGATTGATTATTAAACTACTTTTAAATTGTTAAAAGTTTCTTTGAGGAGATAAAAGTCCCTTCGCTTTCCACATTGAAAACCAAGAATTGAAGTACTTTCGAAGTTCATTTTACGAGATCCAACTCAAAAGTAGGCAAAGTTTAGTCCTATCTGCTGTCATATTTCATGTTTTGTAGAGATTCTTTGGGTCATGAATGACCTTGTTATAAAATTTTGGACGAGAAATATCACCTTGTTTGACATTCGACTTTCGACGAGAAAAAAGAACCAAAACTTTTGATGATTTAAACAGTTTTATCCCGCTAAATTAATAATTAGTGTTGAAGAGAGGCAAGACGACAAATGGCTGTTTCAGGGCTTTTCTTGCTTCCAAACTGATTTTAGGTTCGTCTCTCAGTTAATTTGGATATATTACGTCTGTAAGAAAACTTGTATCACTTGCCATAAAAGGCTCAAGTATTATGATTTATGTGACTAAAAGATAAGATCCAAGTGGAAAAAAGACTATTAAATTCTTAATAATAATCATTGTTCATCACGAAAACATTCACCTAAATTATACAAAAATCCAACAACACACTTCGAGGGTGTAAGTAAGGCAATTATAAGGATTCCACTATTTTTAATCAGAAGTTTTATATTTGAGCCTTAAAAAGAAAAAAGAAAAAAGAAAAAAAACTTTGGTAGAAAATGCTTTAACCTTATTTAGTGGACTTATCCGGTCTTAAACTAAATTAGCGGGGCGATTTTCAGAAATGGAATGATTGAACTGATTTAAAAAACAAAGCAATGGCGCGAGGTTGCTTATTCTACACCCAACAATTTAACAAAGTAGTTTTAAATATTATTTTTATATAATATTATGTATTAACATGATGAATATACACGATATATGGTTGGAAGTATATTGAATTTTTTTACTCAAAATGTATCATATTTTTCATTGTATAAATATTATATATTTAGAGTACATCATAGATGTATATGTTTCATATATTATTATTATTATTATTATTATTATTATTATGTACAATGTATATTAAAAAACATAAATGATATAATAATAACATAATGTGTATTCATTTGTGTTTATTTGTGCAGTTTATTTAAAAATAATGCAGATTTATTTATGCTAATAAATCCAAATATTAAAAGTCATAGAGTAATCATGAAAGAGAAATGAGGAATAAATTGATAAGAATTAAAAGTGATCCGCTTAATTATAAGGTCAGTATTTATTAGCTTCTAAACCTCATAACTACCGCACGTAAGCTTGTACTACAATTGTTATTCAATTTTCTATTTTTAAAATAAATCAAAAGTAATGTTATTATTAAATAAATTCTTAATTACTCCCTCCAATTCACAATAAGTGATTTTTTTTTGCCTTTTTTTGTGGTCCAAAATAAGTAATTTTTCCAGTTTTAAGAATGAATTAATTATTTTTTTTCCTACATTGCCCTTGAAGTAAATAGTGTTGGAGTATGTGTTAGGAGTGTGTTTACCCTAAAAACGGATAATAATTAAATTTAACGCGGGTTTAAGGATATGTGGATAGATTTAATTCAAGCAACTAAGGATAAAAATAAATAACCAAACTAGTTCTCACGTTAAGCCAGAGCTCGGATTTAAGTTTAACGATAGTTCTGCCCTCGGTCGGATTCTCGGTTCGAAGCGAGATATGTAAGAAGAACTATGATTAAAATAAGAACTTTTCAATAGCAAGAAAGCAGAGAAATAAGTTATTATTGCCTTGATATGTGTGTTACATTGTCTGTATTGAATCAGAAACTTCCCCTTTATATAGTAGGGGAGTTTTACCCTTAGTACAATTCTAAAAAAGGTAAAATTCCTCCTTGTACATCAATAACTGATACGCTATCAACATCGGGCGAGATCCGCGCCGTGATATCCGGTTGGGTGCGAATATCACGACCCTCTGTTAGGCGTGTGCAACTGTTTGTAGTGTTTTTCGAGGTCATGAGGCTCGTACCAGTTTTGGGGAGTGTTGTCTTGTCAAGCCCGGTGACGAGCATTTCGCTTGGGCCTTAGTAGGAGAAGTTCCCCGCTTCGACGTCGATCCCATGTAGTCATGTCTTCGCTTCTTTTGCCCCACATGGAAATCAAGGTGCTCATTAGCTCGATTTTACCTGTATACAAATAGTCCCCTCGTTTCACAGAGAGTCGGTTTGCGGAAAAGATGGGAAATGATCGATGAACCTTGATTCCTTCCTTTGCGCATTACAATAGGGATGGAGGATAAGACGAAACATCCCATCGATTGCGACGTTCTGACTTTAAGACACATGTCATTAAACGATTGGTTACCCCAAAATGCGAAGCGTCACTAATTTCCTCCTATAAAAGCTTCACCTCCCTTCACTTCCTACACTTTCGGATCCTGGCTTGTAACTTCAAACTACACAAAGGCTTTTGACTCTCTCAAATCTTCATATCTCGTTTCTTGAACCTTCATGCCTTCATCTTTAACCTCAAATCTTCATACATTTTCTTGGATTTTCAACCCAGGGCCTCATATCTTCACTTCTAAACTTCATATCTTCATACACCTTCAAATCTTCATATATTTTCCAGATTTAAAATGTCCAAGATTTCTAAATCGGTTCCTCAGCAGGCTGCCTCTTCATCTTCCCACCCAGCTACAGATGCTTAGGTGGTTGCTTTCGATGTGGCTGCTTCTGAGGCAACTGCCCCCGAGGCATCCCGAGTCCCCATGAAAAACTTTATACCCGGGGGGTTGCTCAATCGCAAACGACTTCAAAGTCGAGAAGGCCTCATCCAAACAGGACTGGGGTGAAGGAGCAATAAGATACATATGCTCCATTACTGAAGATGTCCTTCCCACAGTCTGAGAGGACTGTAAATGGAAAGGAAAGGATGTGGTAGTCCCTAAGCCCATGGATGATATTATTATCTACTTGGAGGGGGTATTCGAGTGTTTACACTTACCCCTTTAGACTGGCCTAGTAGACCCGGTGATTATGGCCTTTTGCAAGTAGGAGGTATGTCTCGGGCAAATCCACTCGTCTCTTTAGAGTATCATGATCCTCATACATTATTTTGAGAATAACACCGAATCTTCTTGGTTCACCCTCGACTACCTACTCGGTCTTTACAGCCCCTGAATCTTCCGAGGAGGATTAATCAAGCTCAGTCGCCAGGCCATCAAGGCTCCCTTTTTGAGCATCGACTATTATCGAGACCGAGGTTGGTAGGGGCGCTTTTTTCAGGTACAAATTGAGGATTTGTTCCCTCCCAAAGTCCTGCCATTTCCCGAGAAGTGGAATGGTAGTTTCCTTCTCTGAGTGTGGACCCGGACCGCAAGAGAACAATCATTCTTGCGGTCCCGGAGGATTCTCGAGTTTTATTTGATCCGGCTGGCATAGCCAGTTACCTCCAATATTTGGTGATCGAAGAGGACCAGGCAAAGATGAATGAGGTGGGCATATCGAGTCTCTTCAACGAGGCTTAGCAGGCGCTGAACTGGGTAAGGCATCAATACTCCTTTGTAGATTCCACTTAGGTTTCAATATCTTTTATTGTTTTTGTTGCTTTGCAGGCCTAAGTGCTTTACCATGAGAGTTTTTTCAAGTTCCGCTCCGAGATTAACCTGCTCAAGTTTGAGTTTAAGGAGCTGGCTCGAAAGAAAGATATGTACAAGCTCCCCAGTGAGCAACAAGACGGGGTCAACGGGGACCTTCAGGCCGAATTAGACAAGGCTCAGAAGGAAGCTTCGACCCTGAGACGGGAACATGCCAACCTGGTTGAAAAGCTAAAGGTCTTTGATGTTAAAAACAATGAGCTAGTCATGGTGGCTAATGACACAACCTCGCAGGTCCAACAGAAGATCGACCAGATCGACCAACTCCGAATCGAGATGAACGAGGTTCAAACCATGATCGATGGGTGGAAGAGCAAAATGGATATGCTGGCTTCGGAGAAGGAAACCGCTAAGGCGCAGCTGGTATCAGTAGAGGTCCAACTCCGGGTAGCGAAGGAGAAAGTTAATAAGTGGTCTCAGCTGAATGACTACCTCTGAGCACAGTTAACCTCAGTTGTGACGGAGCGGGATGCCCTCTGTAAAGAATACGAGGCAGTGAATTCCAAGTTGGATACAACCTCCGCCTACGTTGATGAAATAATGGCCTAATACAAGGCTGATGCGGAGGTAGCCAAAGTCCGACTGAAGGCAAATGAAGAATATTTAAAGTGACTACCCCGAAGAGTGGCCCTCGAGGAGATCCACGCCCGAGTGTTTGACATGTCAAATGAGATCGAAGAAGCCAAACAATCCGAGGCCGAGACGAATAAGCTTTACGAGCCCGAAAGTGTCGAAGGCTCTGAGGGATCCAAAGGTTCTGACGGCTCTGGTGAAGAGTCAAGCCCTGGCAAAGATTAGGTATAGATGCCTTATTACTTTTTAAGTTTTTTGTCTTATGTAGATTTTTTGTTTATTTTGAGGCAGTTTTTATTAGGCCTTTGTAAGTGTATTTTGGAATATATATAAAAAATTTCCCTTTCTGGCAATTTCAATTCTTTACTTTTTCAGCATCTATTTATAATTTTTATTCTTCCAATGTTTCTAATGCCTTAGCATATAATCAAATATAGTTATAGGGCGTTTGATTTTTAGAGGTCCGAACAAAGCCTGACTTCGATACAATTTTGTTTGCTCAAGGCTTTGAAAACTCGGTGTGACCGGAAGCTTTTTCAATATTCTTAAGTGATTTTAGATGATGTTTTTGCTGAGGGTAACCTTTTAGAAGGGTTTGATTTTTTATAAAGGCCTTACTTTCTGATTATGAGCTTCGGACTTCTCCGAGCCATTTTAAGGGCGACCGTAGCCTTTTGTATTTGGGCACCACCTAATAGGTTTGGTGCTTCCGGGATTTGATAGCCTAGTTTATTCGAACTTTTTCTGAACGGTAGTCCCCGAGAAGTGGTAGACCTTGGGCTCAATAGAAAAAAATGATAGTCCCCGAGTAGGGGTAGCCCTTGGGCTCGATAGTCCCTAAATAATTGTAGACTGTGGGCTCTTATGATCCTAAATTTAAGAGGCAAGGAAATGTGTAATAGCAAGGGCTAACTTTCTTTCATTTCTAGGTGTAAAGTACATGACCGAAAGCGCGTAAAAGCTTGTGTTATGGCTAAAGTGGACTATGTGGACATGGTTCACATGACCGTTTGGTCCTTACAATGAATCCTAACCACCGAGCCTTAGCTTCTAACATACAAGGTTTTTTCCCTTGCTAAAAATCTTAACCCGAGGGTGATGGCCTAACTATTCGGGGTCGAGCTTGAGAGGGCTCAAATACTGTTGATGCGAAATGAATGCCCATTGACTCCGGTTTGAGACCGGCTTTTGAATCTAAGTTAGCACGTTTTACTATTGCCTCGTTAAAACCTTGTCGAAAACCCATTTTGGGACAAAACTGGTCTAAGGGAAAAATAGTGCAATGCGTGCTTTCAGACCTAATAGTCACATTCACTCTTGGTCGATGCCTGCATTGTTTTAGTCAGATTCATAACATTATTAAAGAGTAATTGAGATCATACCTTATAAGTAGTAATGCTTTAATTGCGTCACGTTCCAGTTGTTCGGTAGTTGCACATCATTTCATGCCTCGACTTTGTATGAGCCTTTGCCGGTAATTCCGACGACTCGATATGGTCCCTCCCAGTTTGGTCCCAGCTTTTCCTCGTTCGGGTTCCGGGTGTGTAATATTACTTTCCTCAACACCAAGTCCCCGATCTTGAAGTGTCGTAGGTCGGGTCTTTGGTTGTAGTATCTTTATATCCGCGGTTTCTGGGTGGCCTACCGGACTAGGACGGCCTCACGCCTTTCATCCAATAATTCCAGGCTCGTGATCATGGCCTCGCCATTGGACTCTTCGGTCGCATATTAGAACATGAGGCTCGGTTCTCCTACTTTGACTTATATTAAGGATTCGACACCGTAAACCAATGAAAACGAGGTGGCCCCAGTACTAGACTTCGAGGTTGTACGATACGCCCATAAGACTTAGGGCAAGATTTCTTTCCATTTTCCTTTGGCATCGATCAACCTATTTTTCAGGTTTTGAAGTATGGTTTTATTTGTTGATTCTGCCTGTCCGTTACCACTAGGTTGATAGGATGTTAATAGTATGTTTTTATCTTGTGATCTTCGAAATATTTATTTACCTTGCTGCCGATAAATTTCTTTCTATTATCACATACGACTTCGGCCGGTATCCCAAATAGACATATTATGTGTTCCTAAATGAAGTTAATGACTTTTTTCTCCCAGACCTTTTCGAATGCTTGGGTCTCGACTTATTTGGAAAATAGTCATTCATGAATAATATGAATTGATCTTTACTGGATGCTCATCAATTTCATAAACGGCCATGGGGATAGGCCTGAGTGTAGTAGCTCCAACGGTTGATGGATCATCGATGCGTCTCTATGGCAGCCGTCGCATTTTTATACGAAGTCTTTCGCATCTTTCTCCAATTCGGTCCAATAATAGCCGGGCCTGATTAATTTTTGAGTCAAAGACTGCCCCCGAATGGTTTCCGCAAGTGCCTTTGTGAACTTATCTCAAGACGTACTCAGTATCTCCCGACCCCAAGCATCCGGCTAACGGGCCTCAAACGTTCTTCTAAATAATTCCCCTTCGACCAGGCTAAATCTAGCAGCCTTGGTACGCATGGCTCTCAATTCTTTAGGGTCTGAGGGCAACTTCCCAGTCTTTAAGTAGTCAATGTACTGGTTCCTTCAATCCCAGGTAAAACTTGTTGAGTTTACTTTGGCATGGCTTTCTTCTACCATCGACTTCATGAGTTGTACGACTTTTCCCGAACTGAATTCATCGTCATTAACGGATGACCCCAAGATAGCCAGTGCATCGGTCTCACCATCTGTTCTATTTGAAATCTTAATACGGACTCCCTCATCATCTTGTGTCCCTTTGCTTAACCTTGAAAATATCTGATTTTCTGGTCTCGACCTTAATGACCCCAGCATGAGCCTTTACAAAAGCCTCCGCAAGCATAGCGAATGAATAATTAAATTTGGGGTCAAGTTATAGTACTACATCATTGCTCTTTTTGACAGAGTTTTCCCAAATTTCTGTAATAACACAAACTCGATTTCATCATCTTCTAAGTCGTTACCTTTGATAGCGCACGTGTAGGAGGTCACATGCTCATTTGGATCCGTGGTTCCATTATATTTTGAAATATCAGGCATACGAAACCTCTTCGGTGTTGGCTTCGGCTCCTCGCTTGGAGGAAAAGGCTTTTGGACTAATTTCTTAGAGTCCAGGCCTTTCAGTATTTGAGGCGCTCCTGAGATTCGATCGACTCGAGAATTATACGTCTCTAACTTCTTGTCGTTTGCCTCAATTTTCTTTTTACCTGATTCCACTATTTCGTTAATGCTTCAAACATCTTCATTACTTCGGGGTTGACATATGTCTAAGTTTCAGTCGGCCTTTCGGTGATCTTCTCATTTCTCTAGGTGTTTTCCTAGGGTGGTTCGGGCTCAACCCTGTTAGGGGCACGACTTTGATTTTACAGTTGCGCTATCGTCGCATGTTGGGACTATAACATTTTGAAGATCACTCGATGACTAACCCTGTCTCCTTCACCTTCGGGTGCTCCTTGAGCCGTTGGTCGGGCTCCTCCATAAACGTTGTTCTCGGGGTCGGTAGGCAGGTTGGCGTTGATGACTACATGCGAGTTAGCTTCGATTGTGTCTGCAACTAGGACTCCGTTGGGATCAACAGAGGGTACCTCATTTCTAGGCACCATATTGTTATTTTACCCATGATGGCCAAATTCAGCATCAACGTTCAAGTGAGGAGATTGAGAGATTGATATTTTTAAGCTGTCCTGAAATTGAAACCTTAGAGAAGAAGCGTAAAATTGAGTATGTTATAGAAATTTGTATCAAACCACCACTATTCTCCTTAGCCTCATGGTAAGCGCCAAACTGTTTATCCTTGAAACATATAACAATAAAATTTATACGCGTTTTAAGGATATGTGGATCGATTCAATACAAATAATTAAGGATAAAAAAAATAACCAAACCAGTTGTGACGTTGATCTAGGGCTCAGATTTAAGTTTAACGATAGTTCTGCACTTGGTCGGATTCTCGGTTCGAAGCCAGATATGTAAGAAGAACTATGATTAAAATAAGAACTTTTCAATAGCTAGAAAGTAGAGAAATAAGCTTGTATTGCCTTGATATGCGTGTTATAATGTCTATATTGAATTAGAAACTTCCCCTTTATATAGCAGGAGAGTTTTACCTTTAGTACAATTATGTAAAAATCCTCCTTGTATATCAATTGTTGATATGCTACCGACGTCGGGCGACATCCGCGCCGTGATATCCGGTTGGCTACGGATATCACGACCTTCTATTAGGCGTGTGCAACCATTTGTAGTGCTTCCCGAGATCACGTGGGTCGTACCGGGGTCAGGGGGTTGTCTTGTCGGACTCGATGACGAGCACTCCGTTCGGGCCTTAGTACGAGAAGTTCCCCGTTTCGATTCCAATCTCATGTAGTCATGTCTTTGCTTCGTTTGTCCCACCGGAAAATTGAAGTGCTCATTAGCCCCGGTTTTACCAGTGTACAAAGTGTTTATGTGAAGAGATAGTAAAGATTAATATGGTCAATTTCATTGCTAATTAATATTAAAATATGAATTTTTTAATCTGCGTAAAAATAAAAAAAAAATCACTTATTGTGAACCGAATGAGCAGTTTTCTGCAACGTAAAATTCTAAAAACTAAGGTCGGCACCAACAAAAATGGGTTATATTTTTTGTCAATTAACAATTCAATTAAATAGAAACGGACACCCAAACACCTCATCAACTTCCAAAAAAATAAAGAATTTATTTTGTGCCCACAAACACGACACATGGTTTAACTTCCCCGAAAATCCCTCAAATACTCCTTGAATTTCCCCATCATTTTTTATAACTAAAAACCAAAAAGCAAAACTTTTCAAGAAATATTTTAAAAAGTAGCCCCTATATATGTGATGTGAAATTGTGAATATACATTCATGTTATGTGTCTGTGTTAGGACAAGAGGACTAATTACCAGTTCAACAAGAGGAGGAAGAGTAGTAGTTTTTTCTTGAAGTTTGTGAGGTTGGTAAGCTAGTTATTTTCAAACCAATATTATAAGTAGCAGTTGAGATTAAAAAAAAAAAAAAGGAGTCTTACAAATAAAGCTTCTGTCATTTCTCACCTATATATACACTAGGCAAGAGTTGTTTACTTTATTCATACAGTGGAAAGTTGACTTTAATGGGTTCTGTTCTCTGTTTGTTTTTGTTGTCAAATGTATCAGGTTGTAGACTGTGGTTTTAGAAATTGAAGAACTCCAAACACTTCTTTATCGAATTTTCTTCCTCCATCGTCTCTTTCTTCATCTGCTGCAACAATCGTGGATTATACCAAAATGGTGAGTCTTGTTTCAGTTTCAACCCTGTTTTCGTTTTTTTTCTTTTCTGGCAACTGTTTTATTGAATTCTTGGAGCTCTGCTTTTTAAAATTTCCCAGCTAAGAACTAATCTTGGTCAGTTTTCTGTGTGTACATGTGCTTAAGTTTTGGATATGAATCTGCAGGAGAATATGAGTGCTGAGAAACAGAGGATATATGGAGAATTTGAAGTGAAAGGGTCTAAGGAAATTTGTGTTTCTGATCATATAAATGGATTGCAGTACACAAGCACAAAATCAGATAGCTTTGTTGTGGACATGGAACGTTTTTCTCATATCATAGAGAAAGATATAAATGCCAATTCAAGAATTACTGTATGTGCCCTTTCTTTTCTTTTTCATCTGAGTTTTTGTTCATCCTCTGCAGACATACTCTATTTCTCCTGAAACTTATCAATTCATTATCAATCAACTTGACAATTGATTCAATTTTATGCTAATCCTAACCGCTTTGTTGAAGTAGTGAGAACAGAACTCATTATTGGTCAATTTTTGTTTACTTGGACTAAGTCTTAAATTTTACTTGAATTTAATTTATTTTTCTGTTTAAAAAAAGAAGGATGATGATGAAGAAGATGATAAATTTGACTTTGGACAATACTAAAAAAGTTATACAATATATTGCAAAAGCCGGGAAAACATGTTTTTTGTTTTTTAATGTTTCTAATTGGAGTTCGAGTCACCCCAAGAGCAGGGTGGGGAGTTCTTGGAGGGAAGGATGTCGAGGGTCTATTGGAAACAGCCTCTCTACCCCAGGGTAGAGGTAAGGTCTGCGTACACACTACCCTCCCCAGACCCCACTAGTGAGATTATACTGGGTTGTTGTTGTTGTTGTAATGTTTCTAATTGGAAAAGTTGCAGAGAAACCTTTCAAGGAAAGGATCATTTCGAAGCGGCGAGAGGAAAACATACTCAAATGCTGCCAAAGAGAAAGACACTAATTTCACGGCAAGTTCCCCTAGAGGTATATTATCATTTATTTGAATAATAATAATTAATAAATAAAAACAAAGAGTTGCATCTTTCTTTTTGAGGCCTAGGATCACAGTAAGAAGCTGTGTGATTGGGTGCTCTCAATATGTACACATTATTTGTTATTAATGCTAATTTACGGTGTTACCGAAAAAAGAAAAAACAAAGAGGTGTTAGAAACAAAGCAATCAACAAATTTTTAGTATCTGTCTACATGCGTTTCTGTCGTTCTAAGGTATTTAATGGTCAGGAGTGAAAGGAAAAGACTATGACCCGTTCGATATTTTCTCAAAAATAGAACTTCTATATTAATCTCGTTTCAAAAAGATTGTTTTAGTTTAACTTGGTGCCAATAATTTTGAAAAAAACTATAGGAAATAATGTTAATCTTTTTTAAGCGGAGGAGGGAGTAAAAGGAACCGGGTTCTTCTCTATACTAGTTTTGGTCGTTTTATAAACGTCAATATTTTACTATTTCTATCTCAATAGCAGTGTTTGACTGTGCATAAAATTAAAAAAAAAAAATTGAAATTTATTGTCTAAAGAAGTCATATACAGTTCTATGGCTATGAATCTATCTCATTAAAAAGAAAATTAAAAATTAAAGTTAAATTCTTCTAAATAAAGAAGTATGACATTCTCTTTAGTACATACTAAAAATAAAAATAAAATGAAAATAGGAAGATGAAGTAGTATCTTTTTCTCAATCTTGTAAATATTTATTGTCCGAGCAAGAGTTTACCTTTCACACTCTACTTCCAAAGATTTAAAAATATCTATAGCATTTAAAACAAAATGTCGACTTGATCAACCATATTTGGCTTCACGTGAAACATATCACGTACTACTCAATGCAATCTCATTGACAAATATTCAGCCATATCTGCATTCTTATATTTCGATTCCTCTAATGTTTGGAGTAATGATGTAACACTAATAACTTGGATATAGTTTACCATTATAGAGAAATTAAGCGACGACCGTGCCTAAATACCACATAGCTGTAACATAGTAACAAACAATATATTCTCAATCAAAAAGATCAATGTGGGGAAATCGTCTCTGTTTTTTGTCTGTTCATATGGCAGTATTACAGGATACAGATTTTGTCTTTACTAAGTATTTTAGTACATTAGCTAGCTGCCTA